>JAQIXX010001894.1:0-28990 GCA_034700605.1 Willowsia nigromaculata | reverse complement strand
CACCGCCACTGAATCCACCTCCACCCCCACCACCACCACTGTAACCGCCTCCACCCCCACCCCCACTGGTACTGCTGAAGCTGCCAACGAGTTGTGCACGTTTTGGACTGTCTAATTGAGCCCCTCCACCACCACCTCCTCCTCCGGGTGCTCCGTATCCAGAAGATGGTGGGGCAGGGGGAGCACCGTATGCACCTCCGCCACCTCCACTGAAACCACCTCCTCCACCACCACCACCGCCTCCCTGTTGGCTTAGTACTTGAGCCACCTGTGCAAGAAGCGCGTCATCTACGATCCCAGCACTTGAAGGACCTTCAGAGAATTGAGCGGGTTGATATCCACCTCCACCTCCTCCACCACCGCTTGGAGCACCATAGCCTCCCCCACCGCCTCCGCCACCTCCGAACCCTCCCCCTAAATTCCAAAAAAGAATCTCAAATAATTTAAGATTAGTTTAGTACAAGAAATCGATTAAAAAATACTTCAACATACCTCCACCCCCAAATCCTCCACCAATTCCAGCAGTGACTATTCCCGCTGCTCCAATGACTAGCGCTGTCACCACCTTACAAAAATAAAATAAATTTGAAATTTTCAAACTGAATCTTTCCTGAAAAACCTCAAAATACACAATATTCACTTTGAATTCACAAAATAAAACTTACAAATCCTTTCATTTTCAATAATATCTGCCAGAGATGAGCTCTCAGTTTTTTGACGTTGTCCACGAGTCGTGACCCAAATTGACAATCCCCATGTGTGGTGAAGGTGCCTTTTATATAACCCGCATGAAGTCACTGCAGTGCACTCACATTTTTGATAATACGATGGAGCATCATCATCATTTCGTTCTCTTTTTTTATTCGAAGAGATTTAGCCTGGCTTCAACAAAAACGTTACCTTAAAATTCTCAACAGCATAGAAAAAATGAGATGTCAGTCATCATCATGATTGTTGCATAAAAACGCTATTACCACAATCGCATGTGGCGTCATTCATCCTTTGAGAAAATACAAAATCCCCTCAATTATTAACCATGCGTCATTTTATCCGAAAATTAAAAGTTGCATTAGAAATGCACAGCCCCATCCATAAAGAAATTGATGCGTAATACCAGTCCTACTAGTCCACAAAGTTATGTGTCTCCCAAGCCTTGTCAAAAAGCAGGGTAATTGGGTACCTTCTTCTTTACAAAATAGAAAAAATGAAGGGCCTGCACACACACAAAAAACTATATAATATTTGAACAATGCATACCCTCACGCAGAACATAAGAAGTACTTTAAAACTCCGATGATGATAATGATGACACGACGAACAATTGATAACAATTCTTATGTGCAGTCGTGATTGTTGAAGATAATACCGAATGCAATCTGTACAGAAGCTGTGTAGAGAAGAGAATCGTCAACACTTTAAGCTGTAATGCATGATGCGCTCATTATTTCATTCATAGAAATTCATCATCATTATTTGGAAAATAAGACGAAGAAATTGTTATGCTAGGCATTGCTCCTCTGTTAAAACGCTAAGTGCAGAAGAATGGTCAGAATTATGTAGCCAGACATTATACAACTTTCATGCAACTAGGCAAAGAAGAGGGAGAGTGGATTGGAGGGGGAGAGAAGATCGACAATAATGGTGGGTGATTTTAGTTGTTGGGATTCTATTTTTTGTGTAGAGATTTTGCAACAAAAGAGGAAAAAAGGAATACCTGTATGAGCGGATCGACAAATTGAATGGGATATAAAGCCATAATATGCTCAGGTGAGGTGAGACAATTATGAATTTGGATAGTGTGCGAGCAAAGACCTAGCTCAAAATTGGGGGAGGATGACTTATAATAATGTGATATCTGATATTTTAGTAGAAAGTGAATAAACACAGATTCATCAACTGGGACAGACGTGTATGAATTTAATCGTTGAAAATTTTAAATGATTAAATTGATTCCGTTCGTCTGTCTGGTCTGATAGCTAAAAGCTAGGAAACATACACCTTTCATCATTTTTATAATAATAAAAATCAGGAGATGATAAAACCGTTTAACTTTGCTGCATTCGACATTCTATGAGTTCGAAAGAGAATGTTACTGTGCAAAACCAACAGTTTCAGAGAATTTCATCCTTCCGCTACTTTTAGGTCTCATTTTTGAATTGCATTTTACAAAGCGCACATTTATTGTTAAATTATGCAGTTTTCGAGCAATGAAATCAATGCAAAAAGTGCATATTTCGCCGTAAAACTGTGTTGAAAAATAAGCACACTTCTTCGATTTGTGCCAATGTCTAATTCATAAAAAACACTTTTATTTTTATTCTTCTTTACCTACATACTTTTTGGTCCCATTTTCGTTAGGCTTATGATGTCAAGATATCCTAAGAAATTCATCAAATTGGGACAACTTTTATGTGTCCATTCCATTCTATTGTAGTATGCAAAAACCTATGGCGAATCATATAGCATGTAAAAAGCGTAATTTTCATTTCCATTTCAATGAGTGTTTTGATGAATGACATGACCAAAATATGGAAATCATACACAAGTATCTCTTCACCTGTCGAGTTCTCTTTATACTACTATTTAACAAAGTCATGTGTGCTCACATAATCAGCCATTAGTAGTAACAGAATTTTAATGAATTTTCTATTATTCACCTTATTTCTATTACTCTAGTTTAACGCTCATTACAGCCACAGTTTGCTTCGCTTCTTGCACCAGTGCGCAGCTATGAGTCGAAGAAGAAAGAGGGCACCATAAGGCTTCATCATTGGAACCCGACACCGAAAACCAAAAAACAAAGACGAAATGAAACAGATCTAAGCTAGCCAACCACACAATATTCCCCTTTTCTCTCCTTCATTTCCCACCACAACATATACTCTAGCATTTTGGTTACATACTTTTGTAAAAACGCTACTTGTTCCATGTTCATAGACACAAAGCGAGAAAATAGACGACTAGACGGTGACCATATATTTTCCAGGAACTGCAGCTGCATTACATGTAGAATACGAGAATTGATGAAATGCTCAGTACAAAACGTACAAAGTAAAAGTAAAGCACACCGACGACACCACTACTAAAGCCTTCTCTTAAGTTTCCCATCTCTCGCTTTCCAGTAGCAGCAGCAATGAACTGAACGCACATGTCGATCGATACCTATTCTCCCCAGACCCAAAAAATGTACGCGATCCCTTCCACAGAAACTAGAAGCCATATCATCCATCCTCCAATATATTTTATATCCAGGTTGGCTACTCTGTCTCCAATAATTTGAGCAGGACTGCCGCTTAGCTTACCGTTTCTTTTTTTCTTTCTCCAGTAAGAACTTTCCCTGCTTGATTTTCTCTGTATTTTGGCTACCCGTCCCGTTTGTCTTTCTTTCTCCCTCTCTCGCTTTTCTTCTCGTGTCGTAATAATTCGGAGGTACAACAAAACCTACAATCTATACACAGAGCAGAACACAGAATGATATGTATTCCAGTAATGTTGACTTTTTTTCTTGTCCATGTTCTTACCATCTTATCGTCCATCTCTCTCTCACTCCAGCAGCAACTTTCTGTTATGTGTATTGTGCGAGTTGACAGATACAAGTAAAAGCTCTCTAACGATTCGATACTAACTCTCCTTCTAAAATACATGATTGCAATGTATCGCGGTGAAAGCGGCTGCAAAAGCAGAGAGAGCAGTGCACTGTGTATTTTTCCATTTTGCTGGAATGGAAACACTGGACTGGAGTTGAACCTGTAGAAGCTGGAAACTTGGCTGGAAGGACTGTCAGTATTAGTCAGATTCCTTTTACGAATGGTTCTACTCTCACTCTCTCACACGCTGTGTGCCCACTTCCTTGTTGTGTGTATTTCAATTTCTGGGTATAGATTTTCAACAGACTCAGTCATTCAACTTGGATTGGCAAACATAATAAAAAACGGAGGACTGGAGGAGAGTTGTAATAATTTTTAAGAGAAAAAAACGAATTATTGGAAAGTTTTATGTAGGACTTTCCTTGCATTTTTTGGAGCAGCTCCATGACTGGAGAGTGCGGTGCTTGAGAAAAGTGAGCAAGTATGCGAGTACTTCATCAAAAAAGTGCATGGCACTTGGTACACTGTGAATAACAGTCAGTCAGTAACCGTGTAAAAACGCGTCTTGTTATTGTACTTTTTTTTCCTGCTCTGGAGAATCTCATCTGTCATTTGCACTTTATTCTTGTGCGGTGGTCGGTGGGCTAGAAGTGGTGGAGTAGTGCTGGTTGACTGACAGAGACTGGAATTTAAATTGAGTTTGGGGATTATAATGGAGTTTTCAAGGTGGTGGAAAAGTAATTAGTGCTTAAGTAGCTCGCAGTGTTCTTTATCTTGAATGCTTGACAAATGAGAAAGCTATACTACACCAAATTTTGCAAAATTTAAGATTATTCAAGTTTGTTTCTGAAATTATCTGGTGCTCGATGCTTAAATATAAATAAAAACACGTGAAATAATCAAAATTCAAGTATCTTGATCCAATTATTCATGGAATAAAATTTATTTGAGAGTCTAAACGTTTGCTAAAAATAATGGTGTCACTTTGGAATAACGCCAACGCGGTGCACTGTAGAACTTTTTAGAATTTGGAGAAATAAAAAGGCTTATAAAATCGATTAAAACGAATAGAAAGTGAACTCTATTGTTTGATTTACTGATTTAGTTTCTTAATGATGATTTTGTGTTTTTTGAGTGGTACCATGCCACATCGACTATTACATCCGTCATAGCAGTGTGGGGAAAGAGGTAGATGTAGTTGGAGAAGTTCAAATAGTATTCTAATTAAAATACACAGTGATTAGTGTTGCTGACGAATATAAATCTCGTTGCATTTGATTGATATTCAAAAACATACAAAAGTAATCACATAATTCTGAGTGTGCAAGTTTCCAGCAAATTTTCAATATCCTATAAATTCATGAATATAAAAAATGTATAAAAAATTAAGCATGATGAATCCGAGTGGAGTGATAGTTATAGTTTTTGTGCTGACAACGATATCCGGTCAGCTACTAGATGTGGCAAAAGCTGTGACGAGCAAGACGGATGCGAGCAGCAACTTTGAAGCTGCGTTTCAAGGTAAGCCTTTTTTCTCCTTTCTCTGACAAAGTTCACATACCATCAGGAAGGCAGTGTAAGTTCAAAAAACTCATATAAATGCCATGCTGTTATTGTTCATTGACTTTTTCATGTCAAACGTTTACCTGTACTGTGTGCGACCAAAATCATGCTGCTCATACAATGAATACAAAATATCCATTGGTGGGACAGCTCATAGTAAGAAACAACCATTCCATGTTGTGAGGGACAATGTTATAATAAATTTAGCTGTTCTACTTAGAAGCTCAATTTTCGCTTGACCGAGCAGCTCTATTCAATATTTGTGTCTTGTGTTTGGCATGCCTGACATTAATTTGTAATGGGATTTGCCTAGCTTAAAGGGAAAATAAAGGTTTTGTTTACAATGTGACTCTGCACTTAAAGTTGGCACAGTTAAATGGCAAAGGTGCATGCTCAAATTTTCAGGAATATTTATAAAATTTACAAGACTAAAAATAAAGACAATATGCTTCACCTGAAATATTAAATTATTCAAAGGTAAAGGTACTCACACAAGGAGTTTCTCATGTTGGTTTATGCACTAATGCGTTATACGGTACTCCAATATGGAATGGAACTCGCAAACAAAGGAATAACTTTGGTTTTGAAAGATTCTGATGCGATTTAGCTTTCTATATTCATACATGGAATAGCGTCTCATTATGCAATGATGAAAAAGTAATGCTTGAGTATCTATCTAAAAATAACTGTAGAAAACAATAGCTCATTGGATTCTAAAAGCAAGTGCATAGAGTAGTAGTGAGGTTTGCTGCGCCGCTAGTATCGTTCTAAGCATGATTTACGTCCGCATTCATTTCGCTCAACATGGAGTAAAATTGCATGTTTCATTTATTCTAGCTCCAAGAATGTTCTTCCATGAACTAATGAAAGGTCAAAGAAACATGGGTTTTGAATTGAAGTTATTGAAAATGTTAAGATGTGGGAATGTTTCATTAGCAAAGTTTAAAGTTGAGTTCGTATATGGAACTGACCCATAAAACTTTACTTGTTTGTTTTCGAGGTAAAATTCATCTAAATGAGATTTCCTTACATGAAATGTATAAGTAAGCATTACATTTACATCCTACAAACAAACCAAAAACAAAACTCATACGTCAGCCTAAATTCTAGGAGTATCGTGCCATTCATTATAAGGGAAGAAATGAATTACTCTAGAAATGCTAAGGTAAATGCATCATCGCTTGCACTTTTAATGTATCCATCATCTTACAATGCAATGAACCTATTTCATCCTTTATTCTTACATCTCATACAAACTACATGAAACGTAAAGCAAACAAAGTGATACAAACCAAAAGCCCAAACTTTTACTGAGAAAAGCAATCAAAGCAAGGGGCACATAGGTTGTAGTTGTAGTTTTAGGTAATAAAAAATGAAACAAATCCGTTAAAAGCTAGAATCCCCGCTTCCACTCTGAATATTATTCATACACAAAAGTTTTCCTCTCCGCTGCACCACTCATTTTCCTCCGGATCTCGTCGTTACTTTCCCCTTTTCCATTATTCTCGTTTTTTTTTGTTCTTACATCATCGCCATTGTTTATCTATCCGAAAATGTAGAATGCTACTTGCTCTTCATTAATATATCCTTAAAAAACTGAAAGACTAGGCAATGCTCAAGTCATGTCTCACTCGAGTTGTAAGTCAATATTATAGTTATTACAACAGTTACAACAAAAGATAACCAAATAAAGTTTACAATCGACAATTTAAAACTTTACTTTTCCAGGTTTTTTTTGGAAGGGTTGGCAGAGAACAATATAAAAGTATGCATAGTGTGTTTGCAGAGAGAAACTCAATTCGGTGATGACGACGATTATGAGATGAGAATCAAGTTAAAAGCATTTTCTGCTTTTTTGTTTACTTTGCACTTGGAAATTATTCATCCTTTTATTGTTGGTTTGTCGGTTGTCGTTTCTTCTTTCGCTGTTGCTGTTATTATAACAGTAAGTATATAATTTCCTTTTCATGTGGTTAGAGATTTATACAAGAAAATTATGTTATATGAGAAAAGCTGCTAAAAATAAGACATTTTCTTGTTCCCTTTCTCAAGCGAAACTAGGCATATAGCTTTTTATACTCCATTTTCAGTTTTAAAAATTGAGAGTAAAAAAGTTTTTCCTGGTTTGATATTCTATCCTTTATTATTTTGCGTCATTGGAGTCGAGTCTGAGAGAAAATAGGTAAATCTTAATCCAAGCAATTTCAACCTGAAATCCAAGCTATTATTGTTGGACTTTTTTTCGTAAGGGGCTTTCCCTATTCTTACTCTGTCCATCCATCCACGACAAAGTCGCTAAAGAAAAAGTTTTGAAATTACAAAAATCCCAGAGGACAGCTAAACATTTAGGTTGTGTACTTGCCAGCTTATGGAGAAAACTATATCTGGTTCCAAAGCGTTTGCAACTTTTTTTCCACAGGTTCCTTCGTCTTTAGCAATGCATAAAAACTTTGATTTCTTTATTATGCAACATTAGCAGGAAAATCAGTAGGATTTTTACTTGGTTCTGGAGAAAGTGTTGGGGGAGGGGTGGTAGAAAATTGGGAAAAGTGGTGGATTTAGATAGAGCAGTGGCCCTCTCCGATTTGCAAAAAAAGTGAAAGTTTTAGCAGGAAATGGCTTCGTAAATCTGTCATCGGTGGACTTGGTTTCGTTTGCCTTTTGGTAATCCCATCTTCTGAATAAAGGAGAAAGTGGGAAATACTACTTTCTTTTGTGAAAGGAAATAAGAAGAAAAAACTTTCTGCATGAGAAAAAAGAGCTCAGCTGTTCTTGTTCGATGAATTGAAATTGGTATGTCTTCTTTGGAAATTTTTGTCCATACACCATAAAAATTGACAGCGTAATCTATGTTAAAAAAGTATGTAGAAATTTTACAACAAAAATCTCGCCCACCACATCTTTTGTTAATATTGTGGGTTGGTTTCACCTGCTACCTTTGTTGATTCTAAATGTGCACCTGAGGATGAGGATTGTAAAAAATATATAGGTCCTTCCAACAATGTCGAGTAAATAAAGTAACCCAAGTATTTGGAGAAATATAAGCTTCAGATTAAATTGTAACACGAGGAAATTGAAAATATGAAGTTTTCGCAAAAAATGTATCACTGTTTGCCTTGCCACAGCAGGTGTACCTATTTTGCCTACACATTATAGGTATGAAAACCCTAACCACATAACCCTTATAGTTCCATTTATGAAACCTCACACGGTACTTGAATGACATCCTCATTGTCATCATCATAATCGTCATTCCATTATGGTTTCATCTCCTTTCTTCATATCACATCATCAACTTGCACACCGCCCCACGTGCATAATACGCACCTATCCAGGTTGGATGTCAGCAATCTACATTATGCTGTAATGACTCTGACATGGCACCTGTCATAATATTAATTTTCCACTCGAGTAAGTAAAAGTAGCTATTACTAGTATAATGTAGCCAAGATATTCTATCCTCAAATTATAATATGAATGAAATGTATACTAAAACCATCAGTTTCAACATACATGATTCAACATGATATCCGGTTTCTCCGTTTTCTCTCAGGTTTATTTTCCATAATATTATTATTTAGTATACATATACCTGAAATCTCACGTCCATACTCGTAATCATAATACTTAAAAAATAGAAACAACCCGTGTGGTTTCCATCAGTAAATTGCGTTCGCCCACGATGTGAGCATTTCTTGCTTGTGGCTTGTGCAAAACCCCTTTTAAAGTGGCACCACACATCACCTTTCACACGATGTGCAGGCGGCTGGGTTGCGTATAATTATGTGTACCCAATGCCTAATAATAACATATTATGGCAAAAGGTCATTCAAAGATTTGCTCGCTGAGCTTGCTTGTAGTTTACTTTTCCACGTCACCGCTGTTCCATGAAAAGGATAAGCACTTCGATTTGCTCCACTTTGCAAAAAATAAAATGGAGGAGGCGAGGGGAAAGTACGGAAGCTTGTTTTGGAGGTGGAGGTAAAAGCCCTCAAAAATGTTGATTGTAGAAACGTGTGTATATGAAAGACTATTATGTCATGTCCCTATTTTTTCCCATGCATTATGGAGTACGATGAAGGAAAAACAATAGCCAGTCTTGAATTCCCATTTTTCCAAACGAAGACAATCATGGCTTTGCACTTTAATAATAGGTAGCATTTTTGCATACTTTCACGATACGAAGATGGCGAGAGGCAGTTAGGAGTCCCTTATTGTACCTGGAACCTGGTGGTGGTGGTTGGCAAGTAGCAGTAAAAACTTGGCGTGTTCCTCACTTTCACTCCTCCAACTCCTCCATCCATGTAGTAGTTTGTGTTATGCATATATGTACACGGTATTATACCACAAGCCATTTTGCTCCAGAAGAAGGAGGTCCTCTCGAGTACTTACTCACTCTGCCTCCGTCCCTCTCTACGTGGCTGCAAATTGTACATGGAGGGAAAATATTTCATCTTTATGATATGATTCATAATACGCTCATGTCATACATCCATATTATTATATCACAGTTTCTACTACCATTACCATTCCAGAATTACATGGCATTGTGTCTCTTTTCTCTCCTCTCGAACATGTAGCTACACAAAATCATCATCCTCCTCATCCCGCATTTTCTTCTCTCTCTCTGAATTTCTCTTGTGAAAGTGAAAGGAAGAGCCAAACGTTCCATTCAGATTGAATGAACAGCCATCATGTTGGCTCTGATGATGATGATGGTACTTATCTTCGACTCTGCACAAAAATGGAAAAAAATTGTTCAGAGTGATACTCCACCTCTCGTTTTCCAGCTTTCTATTATTTTTCCTCTGTCATATACTCACTTTCCAGAGGGAGAAGAGAAAAATTGGGCTATATACTTTTCCCGTCCAGAGGTTCAAAAAGAATATTCCAAGCTTCCAGTCAGGTATTCCGCTTGGTTGACTTATTACCAACTTTTTTCGAGATCGCTGGCTGGCTACTATAATAGTTGCCTATGTTAAAATATTTTTTAGATGGATGATGATAGCAGATAGCGGCTTTTCCTCTTGGTGATGGCTGATGGTGTATGTTTTTGTGGTGAAAGAAATGAACCTAAAGGCAAAAGTATTATAAATGTATTTCCATAATAATAGTCCTTTTACTAAGTTTATAATAAGGTTTATTATTGGCATTTTTTGCAATCTTTTACACAAAGTCATCATTACACATGATTCTACTTTTTCCACTTTCACCACTCACTATATAATTACCTACAGTATGTATAATAATGGTATTCGCATGCGAGAGAAACATGCGAAATTATTATGTGGAGGATATGAAGTGCTATCGCCATCATCATTATCGTCATCATTTTTCCTTGTCTTTAAACTGACATGTGATAATAACTTTTTTTCCTATACACCCCTCTGCCTAAAGAGTCAAGGCTTAGATAAATGAGATTGCAAGAAAACAAGTTTTATTAAGAATATGGAAAGGTGGAAGGTTGAATGTGAACAAAGGTGGACGAAAAATGTAAGAAAGGAAATGATGAAATGCCAAAATAATGAATGATAATAGGATGGTAATCATTTTGATTATTTTTATTCCAAGCGTGAAATGTAGTTGCGTTACATGTTACTGGTGTTATGAAAGCGCCAGTGTAATGGGAATGGAGAATGAGAAAGAAAACGAGTAGAATTGAGTGCATTGTTAAGCATACCAACGCAAATCTTACAATTTTGCAAAGAGTAGAAAGAAAACAGATTCCGAATTCTCCAAAAAGTGATTCCTACCCATAGCGGCTTAGCATGTACTTAGTTTCACAATGGTTTACAATTGTGAATGCAAAGTACATCAGATAGTGCACTTAAATTTTGAAAGATCAAACAACCTCGCATTTCCAACATCCAGATCAGTAAAAATTGCAGATAGAGAAGCAAAAACCCAAAGAGAATTTCCTTTGAAGTTTCTTCAGTTCTGGAGTATCACCTTTGCAGACGCTAACTGAAAGTGTAACAGAATCCAAATTCATTTTCATACTGTATATTTAGCACCATATAAGGTGTGAAGAACCATTTCAATAGCAATACAAATAGAGATTTAATGAGGAATGATTTTCAACATTTTTCTGCTTTTCAGAAAAAAATAAAATATGTACATGGGCTAAGTAGGGCATTTCTGCATTTCTTAAGAAAAAGGCTTATGAATTACCTCTAAGCTTTGCTTACATCAAGGCTCATAGCTGAAGGCTCGCCACATGTGGAGAAACAAGCTTAAGCAGAAATGTGTGGCATGTTCGAATTAAGAGGATTTTCCCGTTTTTTATCTAACACGATGAGCATAACAGATTGCATAAGAAGTGGGAGGAAGGAAGGAATGAGCATTTCATGTAATTCTGTTCCTGTGCACGAATCTTCATCTCCAATTCTGCCTGACTGATTGACACATTTCTAAAGTGCTTTTTTCTTCCCATCTTTTCTCCGAGAAATTGCTTATACACATAAGTATCTGAAGTTTACTTATAACCACAAAAGCAAAGTTGTACCGTAATCTCGCTAAATATAATGGGTATTGAAATCCACCTGCAATATGATCCTATGACTGATCATTAGAGAACAAACACCAAGGAGCTCTCAGAAATCACCAAAATATTTCAAGAGATACCAATAACATGAAAGACAGTGTTAACATCAGCAAAATTCCGGTTCAGGATGACCACCGAGGCATAAAAAGTAGAACTTTACGGGAACCTCGTATAACCACCCAGTCTTCCTTTTTCATTGCTCCTTGACCTCATTCATGCTATAAGTTACAAAGAGTACTATGTTATATGGTCATTAGATTAGAATTAGCATGGCAAATTGTACTTCAACGGATATACTAATTCACTTTGAATAAGAAAGAGAGAAAGGTAGAAGATGATATGAAATGAAAAGGCGTTCGTGCATTTGTTTTCTTGCTTCCTGCTTGTGTTTACACATCATCAAAAGTACTGCTTACTTTCACCAAAACTTGGGCGATGCCACTTCAGACCAGCGTTCCAAAGTTGGTTTTGAACTAGAGTTTTGAACAAGCTCTCTGAAACTCTGCTGAAGTACATATGGGTAAAGAAAGGAACGACAGGCAGATGAATAATAATACCTTCACTACTCATTTAAGAAGCTTTTCCACAGTTCACTTCACTCCAGTGGTGCCAGTTTCATCATTTTTGGCAAATGGAGAATGGTAAATCCTTCCCTTTCCGTAAAAATGAAAAAAACTACTATAATGACGAATGTATACCTAATATCTACCCAATATGTACGCCTTCATCTAAGCAAGAAAATAAAGGGTTAAGGAAAGAGAATGAGATTGGCTTGCAGCAATCTAACAGTAGGTTAGATAGGTACAAAAGTAGCCAAAACAACATTGTTTTCCGACCATCATGTATGTGTGTGAGGTTGTATGCTTTCGAGGAAAACGAAATTAATCCAAAAGTACCATACTACCAGGGAAAAGTGTGTATTACAGTAAGGAATTAGTACTGTGAATCCTGACAACTTCATCCCACTATTATAAACACTGCATAATTACTTCACGTCCGGCTTTTTTTACCAGATAAACAAGCGACCTACTTTTTTCACACAACAAAAAAAAACTATACCCTCAGCAGAAGACTTATATAAACATTTATTTACTCTGTGCACTAAAAAAAGGTCACAAATATTTTTTCCGTGTTTCATCTCCATAATAAAAAATAAAATCTGTGTCAGAGGAGAAAGCTTGAGTGTAAAAACAGTACTTTTCTCATGTACGTACTTATCCTCATGTATCTATATGCTCATCAGAGAGAAAGTCATTGGAAAAGAAGAGAAAGCATCAGCTGCACGAGCTCTAAAACCGCACTTTTTAAAAGCCAATTTAATTCTGCTCCGATTTTCCAGACCATCCATATTTTCCAGATGAGTAAGCAGACAACTACTAAACTACCTACCTATCTCTTTGCTATATCATGCGGGGACTGGGGACACTGTGACGTTTTTCCCTCTTTCTCCCGATCTCGTAAAATATTATATTATGTTGGTTTACTACAGAAAAAAATGCTGGTGCTTTTGTATCAGAGCAAAAACAGATTTATTTCTTGGGTACGTGAGCAGGGCTTTAAAAAATTATATTAGAGGAAAACGACAAGCAATATCTGCAACCGTAAAACCTGAAATGAATGCCGAGTCAGAGAAATTCGCACATTACAAAATCTCCACTAATTTCTCCAGCGACACATTACATTTTTTCCAACAACGTTAGTAGAAAATCCTATACGGTTTGTATTGCCGATAATGAAATGAATAAGGAACTTATCATCATTTTCTACTCTTCATTTCTCCTGGGCATTTCACCGTTTTATTGCGTCATGTAAATTGAATTACAACTGGAGCGTTGTGAGTGTTGCTGTTACTGCCACTCGAATAAAATCGACTTGTGTGCTTTCTCGCGTTCACAGAATACAAAAAACACAAACTATATTGACGATATGATAGTTGTTTCCTCTTTTCCCCTCTTGAAAATCCGCTTTTCTTCCCACTTTTGTAACAAGTATCGAAAAGAGGAAATTATAAGTTGTGTGTTGGGTTTATGAACTGCCTAAAATTTTAGTGAATTTTCGAGCCGATTATTATATGATGCTGATGATACGAGATTTGCTTTTTGAAGGAGAGAGTAAGTTTAATGAACTCATTCTCTTTCTCTCTCGCGTTTTCGCTCTCTCTCTCTCTGGCTTCTTCTCTGCTTTTTCCATGAAGCTGCCGCCACCACTGCCACCACCATCGTCGAAAATAATATTATCTAATCTGCCAACAGCAGTGAAAGCAGCAGTTTTGCTGATTCGGTGACTTTCACTGTGAGAGTTGAGTGAATGGTGGTGGTGTCGGTAGGGACGCGATGAGGACGGGCCAGTTATAACGGTGCGGTTTGGCTTGGCTCCTTATTCCCTTTCGCCGTTGGCTTTTACACTTTGTTTGCTTCTTTATGAGTCATCAGTTGAGCATGATGATGTTTTACGGTATTGACGACGAGAGTAATATGTAGTTTTTCAAGTGCTGCAGATACAGTGCCGAGATATGTTTTGTTGTGTGTGGTTTCATTTGATTTAACATTTCTCTCCTCTCATCCAACAAAAAATAAATGAATGCCATCCACTTGATTCCGTTTCGTTAAGTATGTTTCACCACTCATTCACATCCTCCTTAGTCTAAATATAAATGTATTTAGCTAGTTGAACCAATTCAGAGAAATATTCAAGGGTCTTAGGCAAAACGCGCGTGTTTTCCTTCTTTTCTTTTTGCTGATTTTTCGTTCACTTTCGTAGTTGTGGTGGTAGAACAATAAACTTATTGATATTTATTTCCCGAGCTGGCATATTGAACGCTTTACAAGTGGAAATTTAGCGGAAAAATATGTGGTGGTGATGAGGATGTAGAGTAGATAGGGATGATGTAATTCCGTATGAATGCACCATGTAAAGCCATCTTAAAAACAAATCCGCAATTGTTTATTGGACTTATCTCTACAAGAGCAGCTTCTACAAAAGGAAATTTTTCCTCCATACTGGCCAGACCAATCCAATTCTATCTTTCAATCCTATTCTTTTTTTCAGAGGAACAGACAAAAATGTATAAAAAAAGGAGGAAACTTGAACAAAAGAGAAAAGGATTTGGTTCGTTTAGCTAAGCTTAAATGAATAAAAAACTTTAACCAACCTGAGTGAAAGATACTTTGTGTGTAGATTTAAAAGGTTTTCATCCTCTTTTGGGTAAAAAATTACTCACATACTTTCACTTCATGACAATCCATTAGCATTAAAAAGGGATAGTAATAAAGAGAAAGAAAGAAAGGGAGAGAGGGGGAAATCTGCACGTTATTGTCGTCTTTTTTTCTCTCTCTGAACAGAGCTTATGATGCTCTTAAATACTTTTACCTAAAAAAGAGTGAAAGTAGTAATTAAAAAAAGTTATAAAAGAAAGAAATGAGAAGGAAGACAAAAAAGAGGATCATAATAATGTGCTCCTCTGCACTGGATGATAATAATGAGGAGGGAGCAGTATTGAACGAGAGAAATTAGAGGCTGTACACTTATTTAATATTATGACTGTACTGGAATATGTACAATAGCTTCTATTCAGACAAAAAGGAGAACAAAGGAAAAGATGGAAAAGGGAATAAAATGCAATATTCTTCCAGACAAATGCTGCTCTTTCGGATGTGACGATGATGATGATGATTAAAACAAAAAGGAAAAGCAGTATAGGATGAGCAATTTAGCAACAGTGCTTTATACTTTTTGTAATTATGCACAACACTTGGCGGCAGTGCTGACTGTGGTGGTTTTAACGGTGGTTTGCTAGATTTGGAGCAATAGCTGATAGTTGAGCTGTTGGTGGAAATTACAAATTATAGGGGAAAGAAATGGGTCGAATTCGAAGGCTGATTATTATAATAAAATGAAGCAAGGAAAAGGAAAACATGTATTTTTTCAGTTGAATATCTTCTTGAAGTACACGTGTAGGCTTTGACGAAGAAAAGGATGGAAAGATCAAAGAAAGTGGTGAGTGTAGCAAATAAGATGAAAATGTTCACAATGAATGGATCACATTTGTAAAGTGAATCCTTATCTGCTACAAACTGCAATAGCCAATGGTGATGTTTACTGCTGATTATATCAGGTAGAAGTCGTAGAAGAGGAGGGGATACTTCAAGAATTTGCTACTATTGAGTTATTGACGATTTGTTCTTTCATCAAATCACAAAATGTATTGGATAGCGTCCTGAGCCTTGCTGATTTCCATCTTTGTCAACTAGACGTAGACGTAGCGTTACTAAATATATCACGTTTTGCAAAATTATTTACAATGCATAAACATACAAAGCATGAGACAAAATTTGTATGTGGAGGTGTATCGTTTTATCTCTGGTTACTCAACCAAGAAGTCAGCAAGCAAATAACTTTTTGGCTCCATTTCATTTACACGAACAAAAAGTGGAGCCTCGACTAGGGAAGCAGACAGATAGAAAAACTAGTGGAAATAAGCTACTGTGTTTCGTATCTGTGTTGAAAATAGGCAGTACTTGCTTCCTTCTTCATTTTCTGATTCCCTTTTATA
The DNA here is from genome assembly GCA_034700605.1 of Willowsia nigromaculata. Lineage (NCBI taxonomy): Eukaryota > Metazoa > Arthropoda > Collembola > Entomobryomorpha > Entomobryidae > Willowsia > Willowsia nigromaculata. The sequence goes on along the minus strand of JAQIXX010001894.1, from coordinate 12,744 downwards.
ATTATAGCATAAAACCCTGCATTTTCCTCTTAAAAGAAGCTTTAAAGAATTTGCAGTGGATGTAGTTTCAGTTCCACTCCATAGTCTTATGGTCTGCTAGCCTGGCGTGGCTTGCCCAACAAACTAAAAATGGCAGACGAGGAGTTCAGCTGTTACGAACTAATACGGTTATTATGCAAATTACTATGCTGCTGCTACTACAACTGGTAGTGAGACAGAGACCGCGAATGCAAGCACAATTTATTTATCGTACCCTTTCTCTTTCTACTTTCTCCAGAGAAGAAAGCTGTTTGAAAAGAAAATGGCAATTTTCCAGCGAGACCCTGTGACTCCTCTTTGTTCTCTTCCTCTACATGGTTGAGAGATTCAAGGCTCCTGATGCTTCTTAGTGGTGCTGGCATTACTCTGTTGTGACAAAACTTTTTACGCTTCACCCTACCTAAAATTAGGAATAAGGAACCGCTTACAAGTTATAAATATGAAAACGGTTCCGTTGCGTTTTCTTTCAATCCGTTCAATTTTAAATGGATTATAAATACATTCACTTTTTTCTTCCCAATTTTTTCTATTTTAGAGTATCCACCTACTTTGCACTACTGCTGGCATTCTTCCTACAAATACCTTATTTTCATGAAGCAGAAAACCAAACCACACATTTTAATATTCTGCGCGTTTACAAAACAGACTTTTTTGCAGGGAAAAAAACTTTTCATCTTTTTTCATTTCAAGTTTCAGTTGATTCTCTGTGAAGAGGGCAGAGCATATATGGAGTGACTGGCCTGGCCTGACGTTCTATTTATGCTATTCATGCATTGCATTAAGATTTCATACAAAAACCTGTCCGTCTGGGTTAGTGTTCCTTTCTACTTTCCCTACTTTAAATATCATTATTATGATGATGACTAGGAACGATGAGATAGGTTCTATGATGATAAGGATGGTGTGGTGGTGGTGGCGATGCATAGCAAAACAGCATCCGTTTTCTATGGCCCGTTGGTACCGCCCGCAAAAAAAACGTACAATTTTCATTATTCATGCTGTTCCGTTTGTTCCAGTTTTTGAATCCATTTTCCTTTCCATCATCATTCACTGCTGCTGCTGCTGTTAGTACACAAAAACTTTTTTCTTCTAACTTTACTTCCGGTCGTGGTATGGAGGGAACAAGTGGCAGCAGAGAGGTAGGAAACTAGACTGAGAAAACGGAGGAAATGGAGAAACGATTTTGGATGAGTGGAGGTAGTAGGCGGTTTTCGTCTACTCTGTTTGTTATTCATTTCATCTATCCGCTCGTCTATTTAGGTACATGGGTTTACGAAAGTGTACATATAGGTACTATAAATGAGTGGGTGTTTTCATTTGCTATTTTTATAGAAAAATAAATACATGTCCCCTTTTTTGTCCTCATTTTTTTCCATGAAGAGAGGAATTCAGATTCAGATCAGCAAAAACGAAACTCGACTGAAATTGCACAAATTGCATCATTTTTACCTTTTCTTCAAGAATAAATGGCTGGGAATGTGACAGTTTTGCTAAAAGGTAGAACACCAAAAGAAAAAAAAGTGCAGAAACTTTTTAAAAAGCACATAGAAATGATGAGGCAAGCCATTTTGTAGAGGATGTAGGATACACAGAGTAGTGAGTGGGTAGGAAAAGGAGGAAAAGTAGGGAAACTAAAAGAAAATGAAAAAAGGAAAGCCAAGAGACATGATTTTCTTTTCTTTCGTTTTCCCTGTCACGCTTGATAACAGTCAAAGAGTAAAACCTGGTTTTTCCCAAATTGCTCCTGTCTAAAGAATCTAAAAGAATCCATCTTACTTCACACACAGTTTCCTCTTTCTGACAGGATTTATTTAACAGAAAATAGGGTGATGGTAGATGAGATATTATGCTGCTCCTGGAGGTAGATTGCTTTTCAAAGAAAAAAGGGAGGAAAAATAATATGAGAAATGTAGGTGTATGTACATTGAAAAATTAATGAAGGAAAGAGAAAGACAGACATCTGCTTTGACTTATCAAAAAACATTTTCCATTTATCATTTCCTCTGTACTCTCTCTTTTCATGAGCAATTAGCATAAAAGCGTAATAATGTAATTGTGTCAATGTCCTCGACCTCCATCCCGTATGTTTTGCATGTGAGCAATCCAATATTCATCAGCAGCAAATCAACTCACCGCCCACGCAAGGCCTTGAGAAGGAGTTTTAATAATGTATACTCTCAATTGAGCAAAAAAACATGCTAATCGAGGACTTGTGTTTCCTAAAGAGCACTCTGATCAACATCAGTGGAGGAAACATGAGAGGAAATCGTGAAAGACGAGATGGCTGAGTGCACTTTGAATTTTGAGTATTACCTTCCTACTTGTATTTGAAGTAGTGAAAGGTAGAATAGACAATCAGGCACCCACACACCATACAAGAAAACCAGCCAACTATGAGAACTGAACCCAGGAAGGTAATAGGTATTGTTTATTGTGCTATTTGTAATAACGGCAAAACTTGGATAAGGATACCTTCAAGCCATGCAAAAGTGTGGGCTTTAGTAAATAGTATGGAAATGTAAAAAAAAGTGGTATGTAGGGTGGGCCTTTTTTCAAGTGTTGTCGTAACCCTGTTGTGGATCAACTTGTTCATTTCATATTCATTGATTTTGCGTGAAGATAACTAGATAACATTGAAAAAACATTGGTTTCGAGAAGGGGAATATTAAGTCGATTGGTTCTTGCTTAGTGATTGTCTTTTCATTTTTCGACATAGATCTCGGTACATGGCCTTTAGGGTCACTTGGAATTGAATAGGGAATTGAATGGAAATCGATTGAACAACACAGCTATTTTCGGTATCAACATTTTTTAACACAAAACTTTCAAAACTGGAAAAACAATGTGAAATCATTTGAGAATACAAACAGTCAACAAATCATAATTCCTGACTGACTGAACTGTGTAGATACTAAACTGTTTAAACTTATATGGTTATAAAAGTAGCATGATCGCATGTATGTAGATATAAAATACGAGCACCGTATTGATAAATCCAACTGCTATCTTTGTTCTCACAGACAGCCTTAAGTCTTGTCGGTTGAGTTGACCTGCTTTCTCCTGTTCATGCGATGAGGCATCGTATGGCTTGGGCCACCTGGAGATTTGCGACTTTTTTCTTGGTGCCTCTTTCAAGAATAATGGCTACTCTGTAATATACACGTTGGAAAAGTGAAGATCAGAGTGGACAAGCATAAAAAATGTAGGAAACACATACGACATGTCTACATTCACTGACATAATACGTTGTACAAGGCAGTCGAGATGTCCTACTGTAGTAAACTAGAGGCATATATAAATAATTCATTCTGGTATTTTCTCTAGTCATGGTCAAGTAGATAGGTCATAGCTCTTCCTTTCCCTGCCAGAGATCCCAAAATACTTGCTTTTGAAGTAGAAGTTCAAAAGAACTTGGATATTGTAGAGATCACAGAAACAACGAAAAAATTTGTGAGTGTGCGTTTGGCGCTTTCTGTCGCATTCCTTTTTTTGTTCTTTTTAAGATGATCTACTTTTGTTCTGAAAGTCCAAAAGTAGTCTAAAAGCAGATACCTCTCCAGTCTGTAGTCATCTGTTGTTTTCCTTATAGCATTTTGGCATTATTTTCTCCATCTTCTTATGTCTTTTCATCTTTGAATATATTAAGTTTATTTGGAATGTGCGTGGTGGGTATATGTTGTCTTGTATGCTGGAAAAGTAGATAAGATGGACAATGGGTCCTTTGTGATCCTTTCATTTTCTCATAATTTCTCCAAAAAAGGTTTGCAAAAAATATTCCTTGGCATAGAATACGAGTGGTTTGAACTAGTGATCGGATCGAAGAAGAATCCCTTTTTCGAGTGCTCATGTGTCCATTTTCTTTAACACTATCAGCCATGCTTTAGATAAGATTACTTTCGATGCGTTGCCTTTCTTATAGAGACATTGAGAGTAAAGAGAGCAGAGATATATGATACATAGGGATATCCTCCAGGCATCAGACATCATCCGTTGTCGTCCTCTTTAAAAAAATGTATTCCTCTCGTTGGACTCATAAAAAGCTTTTTTGATCTTGTCATCGCCCTCCATCTATCCCTCCTTCTCAACTTTCATGTCATCCCATTTCCCATTATCCATAGTCGAAAAATGTATTGACATTTTTTGCTTGCTCTTCTCTATTCTATCATCCATCCCCTGTTACACATGCTTCTCACACTACTCCCATGTGAAAATATTGACCGAGACCGCCGACTGAGGGAATTCGAAGAGAAAACAGGATAGCCTTCCTGAGAAAATGTTGTTGTTGGAGGTGCTTTCTCCGGTGGACTGATCGTTTCCCTTATAGCTATATATCCTTTTTTCTCTTAACTCATTTCTTCCTTTTTTTCTGTTGAGAACTGGGAGCGCAGCGGTGGCATTGCAAAAATACAAAAAGGGAAATTGGCTGTATGTATGCCAAAGCCAAATAAGCATGCAATATGGATACCAGGATATTGCGAAACCTTGTAGATTTTTTTCCCAGATATGCGTCGATAATATGAAAAAAGTAGAGAAAAATGAGTGTTTGACTTGGAACAAGAATAAAATTGCAAATGTTACTGGTACTAACGCAGCAGAGAAGTTTGGGCAGAGAATGAAGAAACGTGAACAAGCTACCATTCTCCTTCTTCTCTCCACTTTTGTTATTCTTGGGACTCTGCTGATTAAAGATTCTGGTCTTGTTGGGTGAAAGACATGTTTACGAGCAGCCATTAAACTAATACCCGGGTAATTATTGGGTCCCACCCGGATTCCCTACTCTTTTTCGTTCTGCTTCAAATGGTCCCATGCATATATCATGAAAGGAGAACATCATGAAAATTCATATTAAAACTAGAAAAAACTCGTTTTTATTCAAGTATGATAGAAGAAGGATGAACATCCCACTATTCACGAAGTAGATGACAAGAACCCAAACATACGGTCAAAATAAAAGCCATAACTTAATTGCATTTTTGTTTCCTCTGAAAATATTTAGAAGTCCTCTGGACCATTGTAATAGACTGCAATAGTGGCTTCTACTTTGTTCTATTGATACTTACGTTAGGTAGCGGTTTTAATATAAATTGTCTAGCGACTCGGCTAAAATTGGGTACAGTGCACTCTACAATTATTGTTGGTTTGTCATTGCCAGTATATCGTGATATTGTACACTTAATAATAGCAGTGTATAGAAGTATCATTATTATAACCGTTTGTACTAAAGCTTCTTTCACGGGAAAATATGTAGCACATCTGTGCATGAAATACCTTCAGAATAATTCTCTGAAAACAAGGCTGGGGTTTTGTTCAATGAAAAATTATTGCAGAACAGCTCGTTTTTTATAAAGCATTAATTTTCTCTATTTGAATGTGTGTACTCTGTTGTTGTTTGTTTCACCAGTGGCATGGCATGTACTATAAATATTCCAGTTTTGGATTACTCTCTCTGTGTCCCATTTTTTCCAAAATTGCGACATGAAATGTTGTAGTTTTCAGTACAATTCGTATTTGGTGAGAGAAATGAGGATGGCTACTTTTTTGTACTGTTCATGCATAGCATGCGGCTAGTTACTTTATTTTGTCGACTAGTGGAGATGCCTGTGTCACACTTAATTACTTTTAAAACTAAATGGAAGTTTCGTGTTGGGTGGAAAAAAACCTAGCCCTGTAATAAGTTAGCTGGTTGGGTGTTGTTTCAAGGTCTTTCCTTTTCGTTCGTAATGTATATATGTCATTTGCAGCTACTTAAATCCTTTCGTTTGCATCCAAAGTTTTAGGAAAATGATACCATTAAGACAGTGACGTCAACTGTGTCACACAAGCCTGCCTTTCTCTAGCATGTCCGAAATGCAAAGTTGTATCATTCCTAAGGCTTGCTACGGCCGTTGTCCCAATAAATATGTTTGAGCGTGTGAATTATTACAACATATTTCAAGACAGATCAACTTCATTCAACAGCCGTGTAGTGTTCAGCTTTTAGAAAAAATGAAATTATCTCAGACCGAAATTCATTTGAGAATATTTAGCACAAATACAAAGTTTTCAACTGTGCACTTATTAGTGAGTATTTACAAAAGGAAATACAGAGAACTCTTTGAAAGTACATTGTGGTTGTGTATCCACTTCTACTATAGCTCTACAATTATCAGAAAAATACTTGAAAAATTTCCCATGAATAAATAACAAAAAGTAATGGAAAGGTGTGCTTCTGGTGCTGCAGCAGAATGGAAAACCACAAGTAGCTCAAGAATTCAAAGAGAGGAAAAATTATAAAAATATATTTCGAAGGCCTTCAGCTATTTAAAACTACTTTCCTACAAACTTATGTGAAGAAACCTATAAGAAAAATACATGTACCTACCCATACTAACAGCAGAAGTAATAGAAAACAAACTGTTCTAGTTGAGTTTCAATTTGTAGGATCTATGATGTATGCGCAAGCCTGAACTGAATTGTTTCCTCTCTTCACATTCCATTTTCAAAATCCCAACAACATCCAATTTTCCACTAGCTCAAAGCTATGAAATAATATAAAAATATAGTCCCAGTCACTACCATACCATCATAATATTTTATTATTATGATACCTGTATATTGTGTTAATATTAATGCAAAATATTTTTTTCTCTCCGAGTCTATAAGTTCGCTCTAGAAAATCACTTTAATTCCATTCATTCCTGGTGGTTTTCATTTCTTTGTGTGCACACTACTTTCACGATTCTATACTCATGATGACTTGAGAGATTTCGAGCAGAAAAAAAAGTTGAAAAGTGCAGGACACTTGAAAAAACTCTTCTTCGTTTTTGTTCGTTCATTCATTTCACTCGTTTTTTTTCTCGTCAGCATTCAAACTTTTCTTTCTCCTTTTCTGCGACTGCGAGGGAGATAAATAAATTAAAAAGAGAGAAAATGTTCCGAGATAATAGAACATGAATGAAGAATGACTGAATGAATAGAGAATTGGGTTGTGGAGTCGAGATTTTGTCGTTTCTCCAAAGCGAATGGCGAGCCAGCTACAAAACCAAAACCACATTTTATGTATATTTTGTGAATCACCAGGAAAGCAAGCAAGTCAACAGCATCATCCATTCCTTTTTTCTTTTTAAAACTTTCATATATTTCCTGTAGTATTTAGACAAGAGGTTGTTGACTTTTTTCTAAATTTCCTTTCACAAATGCGAGATGAGGAAAGACGAAGGTAAAGCAAACGAGAAAAAATTTCATTTATTCAAATCCCACCATTGTGAAAAACGTAATGATCTCAGAACAAACATTTGGCTACACGCGCTTTCAAAACATTTTCAATTGCTTCTCGTCTGAAAAAATAGGAAACGAAACACTTCTCTATTTTTGGGTTTATCATCCTTTCCGGCTTTTATCATGATGTGTGTAACGTTAATATATTCATTCACGCATTTCATTGTTCCACTTTTAACTTTTCCACAGCCACCAACAAAAAAAAGAGAAAAAAAACAGGAAAAAGATAAATGTATGCAGTGGTGTTGGGTGAAAGTAAAATGTTAAAATTTTTGTAAGCTCAGGCTTCCTTTCGTTTTTTGCTTGTTTTAACTTTTCTGTATTTCTATTCGCTCTAAAACTCTAAATAAATACACCACGCAAAAGGAAAAAAGAACAAGAAAGCGAATAAATTTCTTCTCAACGTCGGCACTCGTACATGCAGCCCAATAAAAGTCAAAAGGAACAAGTTGAAGAACAACTAACCACCACTACTGATACACTTTCTCTTTTCCTTTCATCAACATTCCCGTCGTTAGGAAGCCTTGAGTGAAGTGTGTGAAGAGAAAGTCAAAAGAAAGGAAGAAATGAATAATTTTTGTAAAGTGGGAAAAAGAAAGATGTAGGTTATCTCTCTCAATTCCTTTTCTTCTCTCTTTTGTCATTTTCTATTTATCTGATCAAAAGATATGTTGTTAGAAGCCGTCTCAAGAGGGAAAAATGTTGAGTGATGATTTGAGTCTGATATGTATTTGTATTCATGCGTGTCTTTTTTTGCGCAGGTCAGACCAAAAGCAAAAAAACGTTTTCATATAGATTTTTTTCGCTTGTATTTAAATATATTTTTGTAACATTTATTTGAATGGGATTCAATAAGTTTTAATGTTTACAGAGGTAGTTGAAAATCTCTGCTAACAAATTTTTATCCGGAAGAATCAATGATGAAATGTAAATGTTGAACAGTCGCTGTGTAATGTATTATCTCGAGGGACCATTATTATATCTGCGGATTTAATCTTGAAGCTTTCATTCGGCTTAAAAACATTTTTGTTTGATAGCGTATGTGTATAGTTCGCATTTACACGGAGTATTACGCAGACTTTTCTCCTACTCTAAATACAAAAAATGTTTACTCTACTCATGATGGCGATCATCATAATAATATCATTTCATCTTATGCTTTTTCTCTCGATCATACTTTACTTTTTTCTTGGCCATGGATTTCCCCCGAAGATGAGGATTCCGATAATATTTAATGCACTCTTATTATATCTTTTATGTATATCTCATTCTGCGCATTGCACTTTATTCTATGAGAATACAAAAATATGGAAGATGTTATTAAATATTCCGCATTTTCCTCTTTTGTGCAAATATTCGCTCTCACTCGTCGTCGCTCTCACTTGAAAGAGTTTGTACTGATTTCCTTTCCACAATGAAAATAATAATCTGAAAGAGTCGATAGAAAAATGTATAACTTTGGATAAACTCACGAAGTAGCAAATAAACCGAAAACCCTTATCTGTGTTTCATAATAAATGCCATGCAGCTAAACCGCATGAAAAAGGAATGGAAGACGAGGAAAAATTATAATAATTCAGAAAAAGAGTGAAAGCGAAAAAGGGAAAACTTTTTTATAATTCCTGGGTATAGTGCAGGCTCACTTTTCAGAGTTTTTTTTAAAATAAGCTAAGCTGCTGCGGGTGAATAGACACGTACATCTTCGCTTCTACTTTTTTTGCCTTTTATTTTTTTGTCGTCTTTCTGAAATTCCCCAAAGAAAATCCATAATGCAACCAGACGTAGACACGACAAGAATGAAAGCTAAGATATTATGATGGAGAGAGATGGACTAAGAAAAAGTTTCTCCGCTTCCTTCTACTCTCTCGGTTATTTTTCTACAAGAGAAAGTCGCCATAATGGGAGCATATGCAATAACATGTGCATACATTAAATGCATTGTGTTGTGTGTGATATCGATACACAAAGATGGATAATAAAATGAGGCTTCATAACAAAACTATATAATAGTCAGGGAGCGAGAAAGTTTTTTTTATGTCGACGACGACTCTATGGTCCATGTCAAATCTCGTGGCTTCTCCGATCCATTAAACGACGAGAGCAACGTCTGCTCTTTCTCTTCATATCTCCATTCTTCATAATAATAAACCATAATACAGAAATATGTATTCCTTTTCCTTCTTCATCTATCCATCTATCCATAATATCTATCCTATCCTCCTTCAAAAATCCTTCATCCATAATATTATCCTTTTCCCATTCAAACCCTTTTTCTTTTTCTTCCTCTGGGATTTTTCCATTTCTTTTTATAAGCTGCACTGCAAGAGAACGGGAAAGAGCTCAAGCTTGTAAAAATGCATAAAAATAATAATATCGCGTCACATGACTTTACTCTACCAGTCGCTCATACTGAGAAGTAGAAAAAAACATTTTCTTTTGTGTTTTCAGCATGTCTTTTTGATAAAATGACAAACTTTCTCTTTCTCATATAGATTCACTGCCAAAAACTTTCATGATGATGAGCCGTTGTGTCTCGTGTAATCATAATGGATATTAGAGAGTAAAAAGATGAGACGTTGACATTGACATAAAATAACAATAAAATTGCATTGGAAGTGTGGAGGGACTGGGAAGTTGCAGTGTAGAGACAAGCATGTTCTTGAATGCATGCAGCTTGTAACAGCCATTATTACAAAAAATGTGTTCCTGCCGTATTTACGTTATTTACAGCCCGTGAAATATTAAGCCTTCCAGATTCATTTTGTCCTCCAGATCAACGTGGCGAACAGTTCGAAATTTTTGGATAACCAGCTTCGGAATCGAGTAAACACGGCGTAATAATGATGGTAATGGGTCTGATAAGTGGAATGATGATATTGTTGTGTGTGGTGTTGAGAAAGGGATAATGATGATGTACGCGAGTACATTGAGTTGATAGTCGGTGATGGTGGTTTCGCTCGCGTCGTCATCATCATCGAAAAAAGCAGATGGGCTCTTCTAGTGGTGTGCTGACAAGACAGAGAGAGAAAGCAAGCGATAATGGCAAGCCAAAAGTCTCTATGATATTTTTTTCTCTTTCATCTTTAGAGACTCTGTCTGTGTGGGAGAAAATGCATGTAGATTTTTTAAAAGGGAAGTTGTAACGGCAGATGCGTAGAATGAAGATAAAGTAGTAATGGTGTGTGTGTTTTTTGTACTCGGTTACTGCTTCTGTTAAATAACCTGCGCTCATCGATCCGAAAAATGAGGAGTTTATGGTGAAAGAGAATGCTTTTGAATGCACATTACTACATCAGAAGAAAAGCGGGGGTGGGTGGAATAATGGGTGCTTAGTTTGGTTCGCTGGTTTGGTTGGCTAGTATGGATTTTCTTTTTTGGAAAGTAAATATTATAGCAATTTCATGCTCATTAGCGTCCAAATGAATGAGTCGCAGGAAGAAAAGAAGAAAAGTAAGAAATTATACAGAGAAATGAAATAGCTATAGCATAACGTTACGTTTTTTATAATGATTAGTAGGAAGTGGAGGGTGTGCATATCATAATAATCTGGCAAAGGAGAAAAAATAGTAATGGAGGTGGTGAATAGTGAAACAAGGTAGAACATACATACAACACCAACAAATTTTTTTTTCCAGTTTTCATGATAATAATGTCTTCTCGTCAGCAGCAGGAGAGAAAAAACAGGCTAATCTTGATCTACTGCCGTTCCTCCTACTTGCTACTTACTACAATCAGCTAAAAATTTTTTTGTTTGTTGGAGGTGGTCTCTGTGGAGCAATACGTTATATGCCATACACCACGGTCATGCGACATTCTCTAGCTTCCCAGCAAACAACCAAACTTTACGCACTTTCAGAAAAAACTTGTAACAAAAAATGAACTCGTACAAGTTGAATGTGTGTGTTGAGTTTATGGAGAAAAAGGGAAAGTTTTCTTTTCCCGTTCCCGTTCATTGTCCCTTATGTCCTTAGATGAAGGGTAGGCGCGTGCAGTATTTTTCCTCTGTAAAGTTTACTGACAAAAAAGAACCTTCAAAAGTGAGTTTAGTTTGTATCGCATTGCGTAATGTATATTTTTTATCGGCACACCAATAACAATATCCAATATAGATTCCAGCCGGCATCATTGCCATCACCATCAACTTCGTGTATATGGATTATTATTGCAATGGCACAATGAACGACCAGCGTTGTCGTTGGGTTTTTCCGCTGGTATAGAGTTTGGATGAGGAAAATGAGAGAAAAGGAATTGGAAGCTATGGAGAGAATTGGAGAAAACGATAGCGTGTATATCGATCCGGTAAGGCTTTTTTGTTTGGAAAGCAGTTTATGGATTTTGACCACAGTCTCTGCAGAAAATATTCCATTTCAAACGTGTAGGCTCTTTGTTTGTGTAGGTGGATTAAAGAAAAAAGGAAAGAAAAAACGAACGATAAGCTTTTATTTGCGTTTCATTCTCTTTTTGTGTGCATGCAAATCTGACAAAAAGAAAATATATTGACGAATGGCATGCAATGCAGTTGAGTTGACTGCTTTATTGTGTGCATACAGTAGGGAGTAGAGAGAAATGGTTTGGTTTGGGCACAAAGAGGGGATAATTTAAAGAAAATTGTGTTGTTGTTTGTGCGTGGGCGGGGAAGACGGTGGATGGCGGTGTTGGGCCATTATTTGCCTTGTACCTGTGCATTGCTTACTTCATTATGAATGGGCTTATCTGCTGTGGTCTCTTTATTTAGAGTATCGACCATGGTTTCCATGATATGATTCCTTTTCCCGAAGCAAATAAAAGCTTATCGTTTGTATAAAAAAATAAAATTTATTGCTGCATTTGGCCATTAGACGGATTGCTATTTAATTCACGTTGGGAATTCTAAAAACTGGGCATCAGAAAAATGAGTGGACATAGACTGCCAGTAGCGGGACCTTCCCCAGGTGCAAACACCGGAAGTGGAAATGCGGGCACTAGTGGAGAAGCAGACCGACCCGGTCCTAGTTCACAACCCCTCCACTCAACTGATAACATTCTATATCCCGCGGTGCAACCTACCGTAGGCCATTTGGATATCGCGAGTGTTGCAAATTCAGCGGTGGATAGTGATAGCAGTGGAAATTCGGAAGGCTCCTCCGACGAAGCCATTGCTAATAATGATAACCGTTTAGCGGAGACGCCAGTCGATGAAGTAGATGAACCACATACTCCTCCTCCTCCTCGTCACGAGGGTATGGCCGAGTTTGTAGCTCAGGGTGTGCGGCATCATCATCGGCACCGACGCCAGCAGCGTCAAAATAATCAAAGAGACAACGGGCACCCTCCACAAATTCAGATACAACCGGTTCCTCCCCCACAGCAAATAATTCTAGACCCTCTAGAGGAAGATGACTGGCCAATGGATCATTTGGGGCACATGTTGAAACTATCGTTGGACCACGAATCCCGCCATCTTGCCAA
>JAQIXX010001893.1:0-29001 GCA_034700605.1 Willowsia nigromaculata | reverse complement strand
CCATCGGGCTCAACAAGGGAGTACTGTCCTTGGACAACATCTCCGTCACGGGTCTCGTGGGCAGACTTGGAGTCTCCAGTAAGACCGTCGGACACGGAGTATCCGTAGTTGTATTGTGGATGAGGATCGTATGGCTCTGGTTGAACAACTGCCTTCGCCACGGGGGCAGCGTAACCATATCCGACTGGAGCGGCAGCGTATCCGATTGGGGCTCCTGGGGCAGCAGCGGCCACAGTGGCAAGACAGAGGACGGCGAGGAACTGAAAATTATAAGTAAACACAATAAGTTTGAGAAAGATTTTTATCCAAAAGTTGGGTGGCTTTCCGAGCAGCTCCATCTTCAACTTGATCACTTCCACTGTTTCGATGAAATATTAAAAGTTATAATTAAGTCTCCGGCAACTGACCTGATTCATTTTGGTAGAGTTTTTTGGGCTTTGATTGAAATTCTGAGAGCACTTCACAAAGTTTAATAAAGTCACTTGGCTTGAGAAGACAATTGAAAACTGAATATCTTTTCCAACATTTCACTTTGTATTTATAGTAAAATCCTTTAATGCCCACGCGACTCCTCAAGTCCAACGTATTAATACCATTAACAAAAACTACCATCAGCAATAATAATATCAATCTATTGAGTAATTATAGTGCTAGAAATCATACATCAATTCGGCAGCATGTAATAAATGCTCTCTGATTTTCTGATGATGATGCTATACAGGGAGAAGGAGAAGGTCCCTTAGTCCCATCTTAAAGGAATAAATATATGCGTTCATGAAAAAATGCTACTTTGTCATGTAGAGTTGATGCCGTTGTTGTACCTGTAAAAATGGATCAGAGATCGCCCAACGACTTTTACCATTGATCCATGCCTGCCAGAAATTACACACACACATGCCGCGCCGAGGGAAAAAATACAACTTCCCTTTCATTTCATATCGTATAAATAATATCTCTAGATATTAATTACGTAATAAAAAGGAATCCACAACACATACAGCTCGAAAACAACAATGGAACAATGAAAGGTGTATATGAAAATGAAAAAAACGAATCAATATTAGAGATGAGGAGGGATGATGAGGGATGTCTTTAGATGCAAAATGTAAAAGCAGACACAAGGTGTGTAATCCCCTTTTTTACTTCAAACTTGTGAAGGAACTTGAAAAAGTGGAGCAAGTGCGGCACACGTACTCTTGTAAATAGGTAATAATAAATAGAAATACCATTGTCTAAACATTGTTGATTTTTTGCTTCATTTAGGCTTTACATTACATATTTTGTTTGATCAAGTCCTATTAATTTGGTGCAAATTGGTTTTCTTTCTAATGCATTTCAACATTTAAAGAAGTACTCATGTAACTCTAGACTCAAGTGAAGAGTGAGAGAGATAATGATAATGCAGTATGCTTTACCGTGAACTTGAGATGCATTAATGATGATTACCTCATTTTCTTTTTTCAATGCAGTCCTCAGCTGTCGACGTTCGTATAAATAATTGCCACGCCAAAAACGCCACATCCATCTTTTTTGCCAATTGCAGTGTTCACTCTCTGACCCCAGCCCCACCAATCTAGATTTGTAATTGTTACATAGAATGGGTATGGACTGCGAGACTTGGCTGGCGAGAACGGCTATATGCTATATGATAATTAGTGGTATAAATAAACAATCTTTTCAACGTGTAGTGTTACCGTTTTCTTATGCGTGATCTGTATCATATACGCCCCACCACAGATTGACAGACTGTCACAGTCACATGACGACGTGGCTGACAATTTTAGTTATGTTTTTTAATGAAAAGCGAATTGTCCGTCTGTCCACTACTGATATCCTTTCCATCGTTTAGCATTATTAGCATTTTTTGTATACAATCTCTATAGCAGCATGAATTTTCAATATTTTGTTTTGACATTTTGTTTTTGAAAAGTACTAGAGCAACGCAATGAACATAATGAACATTTTACAGTATTCAGTGATACATGCTTCCAAATGCAAATCAGTGATACGACTTGCATCGGGAAAAACAACTCAATAAAAACCCATACATGAAATGCTCTGCACATTGGAATTTTTCAGCCATGCGATGTAATTCGTTTGAATAATAATCTGACACTGACATTTTGTCATTTGTTAAACACACAACATCCGATCCCTTGTTTGTCGCTGCGGCATCTTTCATAGCACAGATCACGTTCAAGTTTCAGCAAGGAAAGTGCATCAATGCAATGCAAAAAAATAATGCATAATATTTACTGGCGGAAAAGCGACAGGTGCCAAGTAGGTAGTAGTCCATATTCAGCATAATATGAATGTAATCTTGCATGGTGAATATAAAATGCATCAGATATCAACCTATCATACACAATGCAACGTTTTTTTTATCATGCTTGCTGCATAGCATGACTTTTTGATGATGATGCACCTCTGAAACTGTTTTACTTTATAAATTGGTCCAACATAATTTTAAACTATATATATTATGTAATGCTCCTCTCTATGAAAAATATATCATGCAGAAGATCCCCCTCTATTTCATTCTAGATTATGATATCGTCCCTCTATAAAATACATGCAGAAAATTGTATGTTTGCATTAAAATTTGGGTGTGAATATAAAATGTTCAAGTGGCCTTTTCCATGTATATCTCTCACTATATATTTTTTTGCTCGTATGCAACAAGTAGATATTTTAATATGCAATGCACCGGCTAAATGAAAGGCATATACTACAAAAATTATCTGCTTAATGATATTGTTAGCAAGTATAACAATCTCCTCTCATGATGCTCTATTCAAGAAAGATAAATGTTTGTAAAAATTATGCGTATCGTTTTCGCAGTTATTGTTGCGTCTGACATATTATAGGCATTTAGGCATCATCATGTCTTGGGAGTAAAACAGGTCAGGAAACTCCCAATTTTCCTTAAAGGAAGGCCACGACGAATATCGAATGCATAAAGTAGACCCTACAATCATCCAAAAACAAAATGCGATGTGCGAAGTACACGGGATAGGCCTGCATAACAATCACAAATCACTTTGTCAGCGTCTCAAGATCCCATGTAACTCCCAGCAGTGGACCTTTTTTTTTACAAGATAACAGTGATTACCTATACATATTGGATGATAGTAAAAATGATATTTTGTAGATCTGTTGAAATACGAGCAGCAGCAGCAGCCAGAATTCCGACCTCTCGACAAAATTCCTTCGTCGTGTTTTACAACAACGTTGAAAACTGCAAACTGCAACTTGAATTTATTCAAGTATTTCAGATTGATGTGGCGTTCAAGAGAAACGCTGCCCTACACTCTTTTCAGCGTTCTACAATATTTTTTTTATTAATGACTTAATGTATTACTAATATCAGTACCTATACTCTGTAAGGTTAGCCTTAAAGAATTATTAAATGATTGAATAGGTTTGCAGTGTGTCCATAAGAAAAGTTGTTTCAATTGTAAAAGGCGTCTTTGAAGGCTATATTTAAGTACTTATGCCTATTAAAAGTTGAAAGTACTCAACCTTTCGTATTCCAAAAGCTAAAGCTAGCAGATAACCCATCATTGCAGATGAATGCGCGCATAGAAATTATGATAGCAGCGATTGCTTTTTGGCAAAGGACAGAAAAATGAACTTGTGATATTCATTGTTTGTCAACTTGACACATATTATATTATTGTTGCAAAACTTTTGACTCATTGGACAACTGCTTTAGTCCAGTTTCCGGACTTACAGTTATATGCTTACAAGCTATACACAATACAGTGTTTTTTGGCGTTAGCAGAATCAAGAGGCCAGTGAAATATGACATGCAATTAAATTCCTGACTCAATTGTTTATTCTCAAGTGTACAGTCACTGATTGTTAAGCCATTCTTTTATTTGCAACGTTTTAAAATATAATACAGGCGCAGCAAGATTTTTTTTTGTTTGCTACAAAGTTGACAGCGCGGAAGTAATTTCAAGCCTTCATACATTATTGCCATAAATGTTAATGTTAATACATGCGCTGATTGATTGATTGATTGACTGTCTTATACATGATTTTGAAAAATACTTTATTGACTTTTTTATTAAATTTTTTAAGCAAAGATTGAGAATGCAGACGTATCGTAAAATCATCAAAGAAACTGGTGAACTTGACAAGGGTCAGGAAAGCTCCCTTTTATCAATACTCTTAATTTGAGTTTGGAAATCTGAACGATGAATGCATAGATTTCCTTGGGAACCTCAACGAAAAGTAAACGGAAAATTCACTACTATGACTGGAGGAGGTGCAACGTTGAGATGGCGAAAAGATGAAAATATGACATGTTTTGTTGAAATCAGCAATCCAATAATTTTATTGTGACTTGTTGCAGGAATGGAGAGACAAGAGGAGTCAAAAAATTTTGTTGAATCAAAAGAAAAAGGCGATGGGTTTTTGTTGAACAAAGACGAACAAAGAAGAAACGGTGTATATGAGCATGCATACACTTGATGAGGAGAGGTGCCATTCTTACGTGTGGATGGCAAGAGTCATAGAAATCCGGAGCCCGCGCTAACTTTGTACCTGTCTATTTTTTGGTGAAAACAATGGAAACAAAAGGTGAACGAACATGCTCATTCACAGGATAGAACATGAAACAAGACGACAGGAAAATGACAGGCAGATGTGGTGTCGGTGTTGTTTTTGTAGGGCGGATGTAGATAATGCATTTTTAGGATTAAAAGTGCATGGTTCGTTAAGTGCATTTAATTTTGTCAACGCTCAATTGACAATTAATAATTTTCGTTGCCTGAAGAAGATAATTAGTAATTAATTTTCTGTATATTTGAAGGGTATCACCAAAGTGACACTAGGAGGAATTCGCTTATCCAATCCTTGCATCGTCTTTGGATTATTCCAATCGGGACCTGTTATTGATAAGCTGCTTGAACTTGCATCCTTGGGTAAAAAGAATATATCAAACATATCATTAATGAGTAGCAAATATTTGCATGAGTTGTATGATTGCATGACAAATGCTTGATTATGCCATTTGATTGGTTTTGGTCTTTAGACACTTTGAAGTTTGTGGTTGCTTGCCAAATCTTGCCCATTGCTGTGACGCTGTGACAGCTAAAAACCAAAAGTACAAGCGGAAGAATTCTGAGGAAAATGGCAATGACAACACAAAGTTGCCATTTACAAGACAAAATGGAAGTTCTAGATTCAGTAGCAGTAGTGGAGAATGCTGTCCTGGAGGAAATTGATGGAGATGTGAGTGCATTTGGAATTCCTTCAAGTCCCATTGCAGTGCCCCCGTCACCTCAAAAAGTGGAAGAAACCCTGACGCCTCCCGAATCACCTGCGAAAACAGGACGAGACTTTGGAAATATATCACCAATCTCAGAGCTTTTAGATGAGGATGATCTTGATGTAGGGTCATCTGCTGAGGAAAAGGAACCTGGAGAAGACGCAGAGTCTTCTGACAGCGTAGGAAAGGTTACACCCGAACCAGGACCGCATCCTGGTCGTGCATCCTTTCCCCGAATCTCTGATGGTCGTTCATCCCCAATTCTTGCCTATTCTCCGTCACTCATCAAAAGTCCACCATCAAACGGTACAAAGTCACGCCTACAATTATCTCCATCTTCCGGTGGCGGCAGTGGAGGAGGGGCTGGAAAACGTCCTCGTAATATCGCTCGCATGCTAGATAATATTTCGGATCATTCTTCAGGTGAGGAAGAAGTCAACTCTGTTGGAATGATGATGGCTAAATTTACAGTTTAAGTCTATACATCTTCTTGTAAATACTGTGTGTGTGTGTGACTGTTCTATGGCTCAAAAATTATCAAGTATTCAAAGACATAATTAGTGAATATCGAGTGTATTAGTGGATTGATAGTGTTATTGATCAATGTAACGTCAAACGTTGTTATAATTCTTGTTTTATTAATTTTGTATGGTTTTATATTTTTAATGCTTTTAATTTAAAATTCTGAGAATGTTATTCAATACGCAATAATCCTTATATCGACTTTTCTGAAACTGTCTGAATTTGTATGGTTTAAGTTTAAAATCTTAATGAATACTTGGGTTCATAACTGGGTATACCTGAAAAATTGACGAGAGAGCATAAAGCGTTAAATTAAATTTCAAATCAAGTATCAAATAATTTTCTATATAGCTGGTAATTATTTTTAAACCGAAGTATTACAGTAAAAGTATTGTATATCGCATTAATTTTTGATAAGAATAATTTTTATACCCATTTGCTCTTTTGATATATCTAGAATGTGCATAGAACTCAAATGACTAGGTAGATGGGAGAAACGATTGTGCCTTTGTGCCTTTGCTTTTTATAATCATACATTTCTATATTTTTTCTCCAAATAAAATGTATACCAGGTAAATGACAAAGAAACTGACCTGAAAAAGATGTAATTAGAAGATGTATTCAAGCAAATAATAAAAATGTTATGTTGATTTATATCGTTTTATCATAAAAACATTTTCACGCAATGAATTTATTCAGTCGCATTTCACTCTTCAATGATTTCTCCAACAAGCACATCGAGTAGATCAACAAAGAAAAGAAAAATATACTCTCTATTTTTACTGAAACATTTAACAAAATAATCCAAATCAATCAGTTTTAACATAAAACACTCTAAAATATACGTTAGGAATGACTCTACTGTCGACTTGAAACTCGGATCACATGTAGTACACGAGGAGTTATGATACTCATGACTCTCCTCTTCACTAGAATTAATGTTATCATTAGCTGCTAATGATGCAGAAGGATACTTGGAATGGGAGGATGATCCAAAGGCATCTTGTGCAGTTCGACTACCATTTCCTTTGCCATTGTCGGTGGCGTCGTTACTGGCATCATCTTCATTTGGTTCTTCATAAACGTCCGCTATAAGATCAACTACAGTAACCAGCAAATCCTCTGATAGTACATTGGTAAGATTTTGATCCAGTTGCTCGTTAAAAATAGGCATCAAGTATGGCTTGAGAAAGTTGGCAAGGCCGGCGAAGAAAGGGCTGGCAATTGGACTACTTCGCATCAATGATGTTACTGCAAATTAAAAAAAATTACATGCATATTAGAGCATGGTCTTTATAGAAAATCAATTTTATCAAGTACTTTTATTGAATACACGTATTACCTAATTCAACAAAACTGTCGTAGGTTTCTCCTGTTGACGATTCAATTTTCACCCTGGAATTTACTTCCGGGTGATCCCATTCTTCATATGACTTTGCCTCTATTCCTGCACGCATCACAGGTTCGTACTGTTCAGCCAGGGGATCATAATACTGTTTCCATGATTTAGATGTGGACTTGATAAACTTGGCAATGTACATTTCCAAATGTGGCCGCCGTTTGAATGCCAGATTTGGTTGAATATCTCCTGCAACAGGTAGGGTAGCCGTACTTCCTGCGACAGGCCCAGTTGCTCCTCCTCCTCCTGTTGATTGGTCTGATGAGGATGAAGATATTGATAGATTTTGTTGACTGCTTTCTGTCAGTGGCAAGCCATCAACAATCCCTTGTTCAATTTTCAAAAACTCTCTAAAACTAGAACTGGAAGGACCGCCGTACGAAGCTGATCTTGTATGCCCTCCATTACTGTTTCTCCTATTGATTTGAGAAAAAGTTATATTAGAGATAACAAAATAAAATTATAGATTTTGGCTAAATTAATATTTGAAATACGATTGGCATACCTCATTATGGCATACGGATCAGCACCAACTTCCATCGCCATTTCTACTCTACTCAAGCCCATCGTCTCCAAAAACAAACTTGACCTACAGAATCCTGGCAAATATTCCAATTCCAGAACGCGCCTACAGTAAGGGTCCCCATCCTGTGGGAATTCGTCCAAAACCCCTTGCAGATACACGAGGGACTGCTGACCTCCAACATGCTTCATATATTGTATAAGTGGGTACAAAAGGTCAGTTTCTGAAACAATGTCTTTTAGTGTTGGTCTCCACCTTGATACAATGGGATCTGGCTTTTCAAAGTTGAACGGGGGATCCAAAAAGCTGTCGAGTAGGAAAGGAACTTTTGCAGAAGAGAGCTTTTTTGACGCTTCTTCCGTTTCCAGGTGTGGTGCAGGCGATGACGGACAGCTTTCATAATGTGGGTCATTATTTTCCTGCAATGACGGCGGTTGTTGCTGCAGTGCTTCCACGAAATTGTCAGAGAGAGGATCCACAAACTCATTCTCATCTTTAACAGAACCCATTTGACTTGGTGGTCTTTGTTTTGAGGGCGACTCATTCGCGGTTGACGAAATGGATGACGCTCTACTCGACTTTTTGAAGCGCATCACCAACTCTTCCAACAACTCTGGTAACTTGTCCCTTCCCAAATGCATCACATTCACGAGCACACCGTCAGCCAAAACAGCGATGCACAGTTCCTTCCACAATTTACAGTTGCGATCATCCTTGTTCAAAAATTTTTCAAAGATCTGCCTGCAGAATTTCCTAATCTTTAGAACAATGCGCCTCTTGCCTTCTTTTGAAAGGATTGGATCTTCCTCGCCATTATTCGAAACCAGACCTCGCTCCATTGTTTTATCTAAATAGTGCAAAAGCAACGGAAGCAACTTTTCCCTCGCTAGTTTTACTGTTGGAGCATTCTGATTTGTAATGTCATCTTCTCCAGTTTTGTCATGCAGCAATTTCTTACTGCACTGCTCCGCTACAGAGTTTAGTAGCTGTTTGAAGCATAATTTCAATTGTCTTCTGGTCTCGTAGGGAGCCCACGATGGACTTATATAGTAATTTATTATGTTTGTGAACAATCGCCCAAATGCCTTGTCCACACGTACGCCCACTCTAAATTCTTGGTCAGCCTTTAGTGTTCTCACAATTTCAGGATTAAGGACAAGCGATGGTGATGGAGTGGATGCGGCGTTAGATGACCTACTTGGAGATGGGGTTTTACTACTGGTGTCGCGTGCCTGGTGAAAAATTCCACTCACTCCGCTCGCCACGGAAAATGGTGCCACTAAACTGCTTGCAGAGCCTGGAATATCCTCACTCACCCGTCGCGAAGACGCTGCTGATAAACTCCGCTTTGGGGAGTCAAACACAGGCTTTGTTTTCTCAGGCGAGGATTTACTACTGCTGGAAATCCGTGTTGGAACAATTAGTGTGTTATGTATTCCTGGGTTTCCTAAAACTAAAGGGGGAGTAGTTCCTCGGCCAGCATCTTCTGTTGGAAGTTGTTCAATATGCTGATGCTGCTGCTGTTGTGAATTTGACCTTTTTTGTTCAGTTTCTTGAATAAAATCCCGTAACGGATCTACTGTAACTTCCTTGATCACATTTTTCTGGGATTCAGATTCCTCTGCCAAGTTTATGTAGTCCTTAAAGCGAGTTTGTGCAATGGGGCCGAACCGTCCTGAAGAAATTGATGATTTGATAAAGATATCAAGATGATCAAGTCCAGTGAAGCCGATAATGAAGCAAATTATGGTGACTGCAATTATCCACGGATAAATAATGATTACGATGAACAGCGAGGATATGACTGCAATTATGATGTTTGAGGAAATTTGAGATCCAGAGTTTGATACTGATTCGTCCGCCATTTTTATAAAATTGTGAAGAGCAGTTGGGTTAAAAGTTGGAATTGAAAAGGCAATGGTGAAAGCTTCAGAGAAGTGATTGAAAAACTGCGCAGTTATGCTTCCCCATTGCAAGCATTTTGTTTGTGCCTGCTGCTACACGTTTTCCAATCTGCAGAAAAAATTTATAAAAAATGTGTGTATGTAACATTAATTTATTTTTACTTCAAATGTGTTTAAAGTGAGCCATTAATGAATGGAAATTAAGGACAAACCATTTTAATTGTGTGGTTTTGTGACCATGGCAACGCATACAACAGTATCTGTTTTTTCCTTATAATATGTTATGTACATTTTCTGGTCAAGAATTTAAGAAGATGGATTTTATAAAAACGTATATAAAAGCTTAATTTTTGTCTTAAATTTCATTTAAAAACTCAGTATGTACAACACTTTTATTTTTTCACAAACGGGTCAACTTGGGAAAGCACCCAGCTGTCCTGTTCGTTTTCTCATTTGCGTGATTCACTCGCTCATTCAGGTTTACTCCCTAGCAAAACTATAAGTTCTTTATAAAAGTTATAGTAAGAAGAGTAGGGTATAAAATTTATATAGGTAAATATGTAGATAGTGAATATCAGTATATAAGTACTTGGTTGTCTATACTTTTAAGCTGTTCATATGCATACTGACTTTTCTAGCCCTATGAAATTCATACATCTTGCATTATTCTCTAGAATGTAGTACGAGCTCATACACTTTTTTTCTGTAGCATCTTATATATGAGCTTACATTACATTACTTAGAAAGAAACATTATATTGTAAGAAAAACCAATAAACTTCCTCATGCACCATTATTTTAATGTAATTGCACAAAAGCATGTAAATGTATGAAGATTTATAGAGGTTTTTAAAAGTTATAAAATTGGCAGAGCTCAAAATGGTTATGCACGTTAGAGACCCTTAAACAACCATATTTCACATGTACATCTATATATTATATTCCACCAGTTTATAGCAAAATTTACAATATTTTTAAACTTTTGCATTTTCTGGAAAAACAATAATGGATGAACGAACAAAATACAAATAATATTATTTTAATCATAGTCATAATACATTTTTTATTGATCGCTGCATAATGCTTTGCTCGTATGGAGCATATATTATGCCAGTGAGCATCGTAAATCAAAAATTATACCGTCCTTGTGTGAGTTTTTAGAATATGAATTAAACTCTGCTGTATCCAGCATTGCATTGACATTTTCTTGAATTGAAGTTGCAAAGTTACGTATTTACCTACTTACGCGGATAGCATATTCGTTACCGACCTATTAATTACCTGACTCCTGCGTCTGTTTGAACATCCAAGATCCCATTAAAATTACACGCAAAGATTAAATTGAACTAAATTTGATTTTAAGTATGATTTTGGCAAATTGATAACATATCGCATCAAAACCGGAAAAAGGGAAATATGTATTAATTGATGAGCGAGCAACGATTGCAATTGTGGGGTAATATGAGACTGAGACAAAGCAATTAAAGTTGAACAGCAAAATAGCTTTGTTTTTTCTTCGCATTGATTATTTTTTTTTTATAAAAATTTACTTTTGTTGATGCACAAAGATAACATTAGATTATATAATGACTAGGGGAATTTGATTCGTGTCCTGTCTATCTGATATAAAATGTCTAGCTAGGTAGTTCCATATATTAATTGCGAATTCGGGTAGTTATTTGAGCAATTAATAGCAATGTCAAATCAAGAGAAACTGAACGCCCACTAAATGTAAACATATTGTGGCCTTATTATCTGATCATAACTGTAAATGCAAGAATAGGTACATAATTACATGTATTGTAAACTGTTTCTTGTAAAAACATTATCTGATAGAGTTTGATCGTTTGATGTGTACGTAAATCTCAGGATATAAAAGTTAATTGCTCCATTTTTTGTACAATAAACGATAATCAAATTATCAATTATTTAATTACGTAAGCATAATAACACATGTTACTATAGTTATGCCGTAGACAAGCATTCTTACCAGGAATTCCGTTGAACAATTTATAATCTTCTACAACTATCATTAAAAATGCTCCAGGCTCATCTCTCATCTCAACCATTTTTTCATTCCGAAAGTTAATCTTAATTACCAACTGTCACTGCTATTAGATTTCAGATTGCAAAGCACCTATTTAAGTAGGAATGAGCAACATCCATAATAATGCATACTATATGTGCTAGTACAAGTGATTCATTGATATCCAATTTCTAATTCGGTTCGTCTCCTCTGAGAGAAGGAGGATTTTTAGATTATTGTGTACCCTTTTACCTATAGGCATAGCATGACGGTTTCACGAGCATGACTATGTGTAATTAAAAATGTTTATTACTACTTTGCTACCTACACGGTAGCTCACAGCATACATTACATAATGTTGTTTTTAAGTAATTATTTATTCGACATGCTGTCCTGCAAAATAGATCTGTCTTACGGTAAATATTGGCATGCACTTATCAGTTTCATGAAAATCTCAAGTGTAGGTAGCCAGAAACATCCACATTTTCAATCACTATTTGTAGGTCAAAGTCACCCCACTGAACTCAAAGAAAAAAAAACGCCGAGAGCCAGGTAATCAGGTAAGCAGAATAGATTTTGGGCATTTATAGGAAGTTGCAATCAAAATGAAAAATGACATACCTTTGTAATGAATTGCCCTTTTGATGTATTTATAACGATATCAAAACAGCAACATTTTCGTACCACTTATATAACATTGAAATCATTCATCATTTATCTTCTCGCCCACCTCGTCATCCGATCCAAGAAGAATACCTACCACGCATCTTCTTGCCAATGATTCCTTATTACTGCTGAGAAATCTAGACACGTATTCTTACAATTAATATTAATTGGCTAATTTATTCAGTCTTGGTGGACTTTGTAACTTGACGCCATTGTTGCTTGCCGAATTTTATGACAGTTTGACCATCATCATATCTCATTTTGGAAAAAAACGCTTTACGTGATCCTGACAGTCATCATCAGCAGTGTATTTTTTAAAGCCACTCATAAATGTGGATTGTGGATGAATACCAGTAGCCATTTCTACTTGACTACAATGTCACTGTATATTATTGCTAATGTTAGAATACCCATTATTTGCGCTTTAAACAACACTAATTGCAGACAGTTAGTATGTCTCCGTATAGTTTGTTATCTGCGAAGAAAGAGATCAAGATTCCGTCAACTCATAAAGTATTTGGGGGGTCCGGCAACAATGTCCCTTTTGAACATAAAGTTTAAATTGAAAATGACGATTGTTAATGAATGCGATGACGGTGACTACTGGGCTCTGTCGTCGTGTCATGTCCTCTTGTCCTGTTGAGTGTGACATAAAAAATTACTATGCAGATTAGTGCACAAAAAATTGGTCACGAAAAGATAATAAAACATTTTCTCGTCCACTCACAGAATAATATGTGTTATATCTCTTTGATACAACGTAATCATATATTGTTGACTTTGTCGACTATGTCGACCATGTCTAGCTATCACACATAGTTTCTGACATGACATGAGAAACAACAAAGTTATCTTTTTGTTTTTAATGATAAATGCAAAATTGAAATAGACAATAAAAGCGTCAACTTGGGTAGGGTACCATATAAACTTTGTTGACCGAGTATCTTCATCCGTTCGCCATTTTGATAGGTCAGTCAAGGATCGCAGTTAAAGTGTCACAGTTCACAGCTTTGCACGTCTGTAACTACTAAGCAAAATGAATAGGTACTTGTGTGTGGCCTCTACCTGGAAATTGAAAATCATGTTAGCCAAGTTCATCAAAGGGAACCATTAATTACCCAAATAAATCAAAATTTTCAAGATTGATTGTTTTATTTTTTGTTCTGCTCTATTTTGTGACACAAAAAAAGATGCCTGTCCTTTGATGAAATATTTGACAGATAAGGTGAGCTTGATAAGATGGTAGACACGTAGTAGTGTAACTCGCAGAAAACGTTTTGAAATTTACAATCAAACTGTGCCACACATCATCCTGATCCTGATGACTCCTGTGTATGTAACAATTATTGGCTTCTATATGGAATACGAATGAATGATTAAGAATGAAAGTTGAAAAGAGATTAAGAGTAAAAAATCCGGCTAGTGTTTGTTCATCATTTTGGTGTCCCCGTCTTGAATTGGTATAGCACTTTATTATACGCAAATACAAGAATGCAAGCGCAGCCACACCAGATTTTAATTTGGCATTCAATTTTATGACAATTATGATCGAACCACCCAATAAGTCAACCAAACTTTTCTAGCACTCATTTGATCTGATTGAATAATATATTTTTTTTATATAAACATTAATCAGATAAAGGCATGATCTTGATCACGGTTTGCTAACTGCGCTTTAACTGGTATGGGTCAGTTTACTCTGCACCCTGTGAGATAAGATGATTATGGTTTCAATTGGGTAGTTGTTGTCGTTTAGGTGTAAGGTTAGTTAGTCGAGTGGACATTGGACATTTTTTTTTTGTGTAGAAAAAAAATCTCTCCCAAAATGATTGATGTGTCAACAACTGGTCTAATCAGTGATCACATTACCGACCATGAATGAATATGGCACATTGTCCATTTTTTGCTCGTAAAGAAAAAAAAACTGTAGCACCAAAAGCAAAATTTACATCTGTACACAAATTAGCAAATCGACTATTGTTTGAATATTAAATGACTCTTCTAGCAGGTATAGATCATCTCCTGCTGTGTTTCTACTCCTCCTGAGTATCCTGAACCACCTCCTTACAAGATTAATGGCTTGTAAAAATTGATGAGTAGGGGAGCATTTTGTTTGCAGAGCTTGCACTCTAGAGGAATAATCCGTAATAAACATTTCCATTTAGTAAACTAACCTTTCCTTCACAGCCTATCTAAGACAACGTGTGATACATAATTATCCGTCGTAAAATAGACAAGAAAAGGCCGATGAAAAATTCTAAATGAGCTTATTTGCATCACTAAATGCCCAAACTGTATTGAAACAATGTCATCATTATGTCAGAGCATTTGACGTCAACTTTTAAAAAAGGAAGGTGGTGGTCAGTCAGTTGAAATGTTAAATAATCTGGTGATATTGACCTACCTGAAAGCGATCCCTGTTAAAAAAAATGCCACACATTAAAGTTTTTTGTTTGCAAATAATTTAGCAACCAAAAACTGCAGTGTTGAATGACTGTTGATGAATGAAGAATGTTCAAAAATGGCTAAAAAAATGTCAGGTCAGAGGAGACGAAAAAATCGTGAAGAGTTTAAGGGCTTGTATGCATATTTTTGAGAGAATCAAACCAAATAAACAGTTTTGAGTAATAAATATTGAGATCAAAATCATCTAATCATGCCAATTAGGTAAGAGAATAAAAAACGATCAAAGAAAAGCAATGATTTTTGTCTCTCTATATGAAAGTTGAGCCTTTGTAAATTGTTGTGGGAGACCCCACACTACCAACACAACTGTTGTTGTGGCGTAGGGCGCAGTTGCATACTCGCACTTGACATATTGAGTTCAAATCACTACAAAAAATTGACCAAATCATCATATCGTAAGATTATTAGTCATCTTTTATGAAAATGATCCCTCAGGGCGGAAAGCTTCCTTTTAGTTGTGTTTGTTCACAGTTTGCCAATTGTTTGGATCGGATTAAACTCGTAATAGCTACAAAGCATCCTAATTTAGACATTTCAATGATAATTGGCAATATTCCTTCGTGTTGTAAATTGTTTTTATTCACTCAAGCCACCACGTGTTGCTCTAGTTGTTGTGGAAGGAATAACCAGCAAAGCAAAAAAAATCTAATTTAGCTCGTAAATCTATTAAGAGCAATTTGCTCAAATATGTTTATGAAATGACTGTGACTATACTATATGGAGGTTAATTTTTATATTATTATGGAATATTTGTATAGTAACATGTACTGAAGCTCAGTTACGGAGACGAGAACTGCTAGTTGAAGTAATTGCTTTTCATGGTGGGCGTTCAGTGGCATTAAGCTGTAAATATTCGTTCTTAATTCAATGATATGTATTTATAGCACATTATACCATTATCTCACTTTACAGTACTGGTACAAAAAATCTAGTTACCTAAATTCTACTACGCACTTGGATGTCTATTTAATAAAAGGACTACCTATGTTTATTATTACTGTTTTTAAAACATTGCCATTGACAGTTACTGTCTCCAAAATGAAATCAAGTCGAGCGACCAATTATTGTATGCGAAAAAATGATTTGTTGATCAACAAGTTCAAAATATATTTGTCTTGCAAAACGGATATTGGGAACGTGGAACGTGTGATTTAGTGATGTTTAGCATATATTTTTATGCACTGGCACAGCCCAAGAAGGTAGAATGATATGCAGAAGCAGAGGATAACACAAAATGATTGATAAATTGATAATTCATTAACTTCTGTGAGAATACAACATTGGCAAGGGATTTGCAGATTTGCAATTACACATTATACATTATGCCAAAGAGTCGAGTGGAGAGTAGACAAAAATAGTAACTGTCAAAATGGGTTTTTGAGCAACCAACCGTCAAGAAGCGATGAAGGTGTTGGGTTTTCATGTTGTTTCAAAACGAGTACATTCAAATTGGCAATAAATCTTTGTTAGTTACATGATCATGTACTTTAATGTCCATTGTATTCTGTTTTGTGTAGCAGAGTAGACAATGCTCCAAGATTCAATAATAACACCTTTCATTTTCCATGTATTTGTCTGTGTTGTTTATCGCTGACAACTACCTACAATAATAGAAGATAGCCAAGTTAGTATTTCTGGTATGGTGGTGGTGGAAATGACGGCATTTTTTTCTGATTTTTCCCGACTTGACTACTGCGTACACTGGTTCGCTACCATTAAAATTAATGTCAAGTGTTCGGCCATTTAATGTCGTTACACGTGTTTACATGCTGCGTTTATGCTCAATAAAACGGCACATACGGCGTGTACGAATATGCAAATATTGTTGAGCGTGGAGTGGTGGTGGTAGTAGTAAGAAGGTATAATATCAAATATAGAAGTGCACTTGCATCTTTATGCTCGATGCAAAAAAAATGCAATTTGAGTACGTGTCCCTGCTCTAACCTAAACCTAAAACACAGCGGGATATTTAGTAATAGTATTGCAATGCGTGGCTCAAAAATGCAAAGTTGCTCATTTAACTATATTTATTATATATTTCAGATATCATATCTATCTTATTTATCTATCGACAATAAATCAATAAGATGCTTGATAAAAGAAAATCTAAATAGCTAATTTTAACCCTTTGACTTTTAAAGGATGCGTAGGATGTAGCATGTCCAATATGTATCGCTAGCACCATGACTGAACCTTTCCCGTCTTAGAAATACAAGCTTTTTCATTTTGAAAGATTGTATAATGCAAACTCTCAAATCTATTTAGTTTTGTTTTCCAACATGTTACTAATTTTAGTCCATTACATACTATGCCTTTCGATTACTCTCATTAAATTCCCATTCAGTTAAAGTTGGCCTAATATTAACGTAAATGAAATTACTAAATGAAAGTAATAGTCAGACAATGAGTCAGATTAATCTGCTCTTTGGCTTCTTTGTGTTGACTGCCGCAACCGCACTCACCAGAAAGAATGCATGCAACATAATCAAAATAAGTGTAATTTACACTGCAAACAAATACCTGCATTTGTATTTGGCAAATAAAATCAACGACTATTGCCAAATTGTTGCAAAGAAGGACTCTCATAATATTATATAAAAATGCAAAAGACCATTGTTATGCAATTTCACAGTTGCGGAGAAGTAATCCGATCATAACCGACGGATCGCGATCTTTTGTCAAATGAATGGCTTCAAAAAATGCTCTTTAATTATGCAATAGTCATCTCAACTTCCAATCTCCTTACCACGCGATCTATACCAGATATTAGTTGGGGCTGGGAACTGTCAAACAATCAGACAAATAACTTTGACCACCTGAACGATATTTGAGGAGGGACATTAAAATACCAACTCTGACAACTCCATGAAGTTGTGAAATAGTAAAATATTTATTTTTAACGCTAAACAGCCGTCTGGCTGACTGAATTTTTGTGCGCCAC
This sequence comes from Willowsia nigromaculata, assembly GCA_034700605.1. Classification (NCBI taxonomy): domain Eukaryota; kingdom Metazoa; phylum Arthropoda; class Collembola; order Entomobryomorpha; family Entomobryidae; genus Willowsia; species Willowsia nigromaculata. The sequence continues at coordinate 11,277 of JAQIXX010001893.1, read as the reverse complement.
GTTATATTTTGGCTGATATGATTATTCAGTATCACCAGTACATATAATAATTGATGTCACGTTGCCTGATTTCGTTTTTTGTGTTTCTAATTTTATTCCAATCATCAAAAGCAAACAGTGTTGTGAGTCTTGTGATTCTCATTCATAAATAAACACCTTCTCAGTAAACAATTCAATGTCTTTGCGATCTCAAACGCCTAAAATGTTATGCAACATGTGCAAAGGAAAAGGAGGTACAATGTCAATGAACAAGAACTATCCTAAAAACTATTTTTGTGGCTCGACTTGACTTGCAATATATGTGACCAATGACCACATACCAAGACATAATGTTCGAGACTTGAGATATTGTAGAGCTGATAAGGGTAATAAGACGTCAATATATATGCAAGGTAGGCATTGGTGATGGTAGCATATATTGTCATTACATTGTCACTGTTGCTGCTGGGACGGTGACAGTTTTGTGGCAGTGGCAATACTCATCTTACTCTCACAATTGCAAAAAACGTAACACAATTACAACTGATATACATAATACAAGTCAACAAACAGAAGCAGGAGTACTGAAAAGATTCTTAAATGAAGTCATCATCACCAATGTACTTGTTTCATATTATAGTTCAGAACTTCATACCCATCCGAGTTGTGACAACTGAGAATCCCTATCGCGTTCATTTCATTCAACAAAATGAAAAAGGAAAATACAGACATTAAAAAAATTAACAGTTGAGTAGTAAGCAACAATAAAATGGGAGTTACCCTAATAAAAACCACGTCATAATGATCAAGATCCTCATAACTTTAACCAGATTAGATAAGAAAAGATAAAATATTTTAGCCATATAGAAAATTGTATAAATAATGACAAATTATATAGAGTTTGAATATTATGGTGAATCGAATAATCAAGTTTAAAAAAACTCTTTTAATTGCATGGCTTACTTACGCAATAAAAGTTTATTGGAATTCGAATGTCACTTTACCCCAATTCCACATCTAATCTCAGTCCTTGCCTCGTTCATCTTCTTCATCCTTGCCTGATTTTATCCTGATGAGATATTAATGTCCATATTTCCTTCTAAACAATTAAAATATATAAGTGTACTAAAAGACGTGTCGCATCGCTAGAATGTATATCGCACCTAAATTTTTATAATATACGCGCTATATAGAGGACAATCAAACAATAAAATTCCTTGTCTTCACTGAATAAATTTCCATAAATTAATTCATCTCCTTCTTCTCACATCATCATCATCCTCACGAACCAGAAGCCGTGTGGCTGTGAACAATATGGCTGTGATGATGGTGGCTAATGGCATATTGCAATAAAGTAAGAAAACCGCATGAGGTTTTTGCGCTGCTGGTGCTGACTTTGGTTAAAGGATTGTAGGTCCATCATCATCAATGCTCAATTTAATTTACAATTCAAAATCGTTCAATGAGCTTAATCTCAAGAGTTGATATAAGATGACTATTTTTTTGATTGCCATTTTCTGCCTTTGTGGGGGATCAGCAGGCGTTTTTTTGGTGGTGGTGGTGACTTTATCAAAGTCAACAATGTCGTTTGAAGAAAGTTAAGTGCCTACCTACATTAGTTTGGTATGCGAGCTTATTACGTTTTTATGTGCCTAAATAAATAAAATAGGTGAACGAACACACAAAAGTTACTACTTTACAAGTAGTGTGCGAAGCTAATAAAATCTCCATTTTTATTTTCCTATGTAGGCTGAATGACTGAACTGAATTGCAGTCGCTCCACTAACAACTAAAGTAGTAAAACTTGCTAATGACTAATTAGCAATGTTGATATTTTTCCAATCAAATCGACACCTTCTTTATTCATTCATTCAGTATAATATTCTCCGCAACTTGATAACTGTATCAGTGATTGAATTCCATTAGCTAGGATATACCTACATTTCTGTAAATGTCAAGTTGAGATAAGCATACTTCTTGAAACTGATGACAAACCGTGATCTTATGACCGATAAGTAACTAACAAACTGCACAGCCATGAAAATTCGACTGACAACCAGTAGTAATCACGAATTTGCTCTAGAAGTTGCAGCGGATAAATCAAGATATATCTGTCGGTTGGTCGCGATTGTGATCTGCGACAGTAGTAGTAACGCGTAACGCACTTTTGCTACCTACTGATTGGCTGGAAGGATAGAAAAAGAAGAACATGTTAATTTTGCAGACAAAAAATGTCAAACTTTACAATCTTGAAGAATTCCATTGACCCTGATGTTGCTGTATGTTGTCAAATATTAAGTTCATAGAGATAACCGATATATAATTAAAATTAAATATCAATTATGACTTATTTGACTGCTACAGCAAATAGTCAAGATTTCCAACTGGCGATTATACTGCTGATATATAAGTCATGAATATGGATGAGTCATGGCCAATATTGTTAAAATAAGCGTCTTATACACACTCTTTATATAATACCATATAAAATTGTTTGTTAGTGTTATGTCCATCTTATAATACATCTACTAGACATGGGAAACTGTGCACTTATACTTTATGCAAATATTTTTTTGTCTGTTTGTCTATAATCTATAACGTGTTGTTGTTGATGTTAGATTATCAATAAATAATAACGATATTCCGTTTATGCACTATCATTATGAAAATGGAAATTTAATTTCACCACTAACTGGTCTAGTGCATCAAAGTATTCGTGGTGAACTTGACATTTTTACATGGAAAATATTTGAATTAAATGAATGATGATTCGCTGTAACAGTGTCAGTTGTTGTCAGTGTCATATGATTATTTCGTGAACAAATGCATTGTGGACAATAATGACAATAACTTTAAACTTTATAGTATTGTTGATTGAATTTACATTTTGCAGCTGCCACTTGCCAGAGAGTGACTGTGGTTAACGTGCTCCTCATTTCTGCCTGCTATTTGTAAAGTGTCAAATGCAACAAGTAATTGTATCACAAGCAAACTGAAAGTGAAAAAACCTGCCTTTCGTCTTTCCAAGAAAAAAAAATCCGCCGACAACCACCCGTACCTTCATTTATCATAAATATGTCGATGGATTTGAGAATCGACTTCATTAGATATAAATAAATTAATACATTATAGCTTTAAAATGCCGATTTGATCTAGGTACTCAACTTTCAAGCATAAAGATGTACATTTTAATGATACGTGTCAACTCTGCATTTGCATTTTATTGTAGAGACAACTGCTTTAGCTTTTAAATAGTGGACCGCTTGAACTTGCTAATTGTCAGTCAATGAAAGATTTATTGGCATTTTCAATTTATGACATTTGCAAACCAAAAGTGAAGTTCCTTTGATGAATAGTGCCAGATGAATGAAGGCAATGACAAATATATACCATAATTGGATCATGAGAGTGCAAACGATTTTCAATAAAATGCAATCACACATGCACCCGACCGCTATATATTATTTGCCAAAAATAATTCCAAATTATGTGGCATTGACTATTGAAATTCTATTGGAAAAGTTAATTCTTTAAAAGAATGGTCAAATGATTGTTAGCTGAATAGTGGTCATTTATTACCACTTGCATTCTATTATTTAGTCATATTCTCTTTTCTTTATATTGTTCTGAAATTAATAGTGCAAACAACTGCTCTTTCTGTGGTATGCAGTTTACAGCACGCACGCGGTCATTCATTGTTTGTTTGCTAAAAATGAAAGATAATAAACTGCATTGCTTACAAAAGAACCAGAAGCAAGGTGAAAAGTAATAAAAAGTAAAAAGCAATCAAATTATCAACATAAAATTATTATTTTCCTCTCCTTTTAGCCATCTTGCTCGCCTTTGTAATGAATGATACTACAACAGCATCGGTCTTAATGATCAAGCAAAAACCAAATTGGCAAGCGTGTCTTCTTGTTCCATTAGAACTTTTTGAGCAAAGTGTGCCGGCACAACAGAGACATGTGTCACACTTGCTGTTAAAATAGAATCGTATCATTTTTTTTTTCGAAAAAAGAAGGGTGAACAGTGAACACTGGCTGAACAATGAGCAATTAATAGTTAACATGTACACAAACGGCTGCTGGTGCGTTTGCTGCATTAAATTGATATTTTTTCCTTATAGAATCAAACATGAAAGCTTAATGAAAAGCATCCCCACTCTTTCTGATGATTTCATATCACGACATATCGTTCCATTTCATTAATCCTAATCAAAATCAAGCTTAACAAAGGTGCACAATCAAATCCCAATCGACAGTGCACACATGATGCATTATGGGTTCTCAAGGTCGTTCAAGGTGAGACTCTATTTTGACTGGCGGACAATGATCGAGCGAGTATGAATTCAAAATATTTACATTAAAAATATCCTAGCGATTTCCTTTATATTATACTCCCAATTTAAAAGGATGACGAGATTTATTTAATGGGTTAGTTGACATTTGCCAAAACAAAGCAAACTACGACCAACGGCAAAGAGCAATCTATCAAACACACATTGTATGCTTTGTATTCAGCAAGCATATAGGTATTGTATAACCATTAAAATTAATTAATGACCAATTAATGATAATCCGATTATTATCGTATTGATCCAATCCAAAAATGAAAAATAATCTTCAGGCAGGGTCATTTCATTTATCCATCTATATGCAACAGCCAAACATACCGACAACCTGTTTTCCCTTTTTAATTTAAAATTTAAATGTATTAAGCATGCTAGATTAAATTTCAGATTAAACAAGAAAAAAAATCACATTAAGCTTTAAATGTGCGTTCAGTGCAGCATACGTAATGGGGCTAAGATATGCACTAGCAGCATCCTCAATCCTCGTCATCCTACTAACAATACTAGGACACACGCACATGGGCTTTTAATAAGACAAGGAAAAAGCATTCAAGAGAAGAATATGATCTTGATATTTTCTTCATCATCTTCTACCTACTTTTAATCGGCTTTGGCTCCTTTTCATCTTTGGTTTTGTGTAACAAGTTGCATTATGTCATCATAATTCATAATTCGACATCGCAACTTTTGTTAAATATAATGTATCATTCCTTGTTTTGTTCTTTCAAACTTGACTGCTACTTGCTACTACTCCTTTTTTTCTGTCTCAGTTTGTTAAATTATACGAATTCAATGAGATCATCGTTATCATCATCAATCGCCACTTGTTACCATCTACCTCCTCATCATCTTTATAGCACTTTGTTTTTTTTGCGTCTGCCGTCTTCAGTTCTCCTTTGGCAAATTTTTGTGCGTGTGGCATTGCACTATGTGCATTGCAGTTTTGTGCGTTGATGTTCTTGTTATTGTTGTTGTTAACCTATCGTACTCATATTGGAAATACAAGGCAAGGTCAATGTGCGTAAGAAAACTAGTGTAATCACTTGATATATTGGACAAGTACGTTTAAATAGACATTAGATTGATATGCCGGAGGCAATTTAGAAATAAAAAAACTGATTATGATGTTGATGTGATTGCTCTTATTATTGCATTATGATTATTACAGTTATTTGTGAGTTACAACAAAACAGAAATTCTTATTTACTTTTATAGTAATGTGTGGTAGCAGCAACGAAATAAATTCTATTGTCAAATGACTCACTAGACAAAATTTTATTCCATAATCTCTGCCCATCGTCCATCGGTCACAGTTACGCATGATGATGATGACATGAAAACATATAAAATGCTATATCACACCATCACACACAACACAGTCATCATCCTCATTCATTCTTCTCCATCAAACTCATTCATTCCTCTTTGGTTTTATCTCTTCATTTTCCTTTTTTACGTTTCATTTCACACTTTAATTTTCCATCACAATCACAAGATCACAAGTCACAAACAAAGCGAACAGTAAATATTATTATGGTAATACCTATATATCAGCTTACCTCTATAAACCAAAGACAATTAGACCAGTGGACATGTAATTTGCAATGAATCTCTTTAATTTAAGCTTGCCAATAAAATTTGCCCTTTTATTATCTCTCGCATTGTTGTTCTTTGGTAATACATTTATTTGACATTAGATTTGTATGTTTTTGATAGAAATCTTTGATTATAGTAATACCTGCATAATAAAAAAAGAGACACACGTGGAAAAAACAAATGATATCATGTTTTGTTTAAACATTTGTCATTTGACTTGAGGAAAGACTATATATGCGATGATGATCATGATGATTCCCTTCAAAAACTTCAAATTAAAACACTTTATATACCCTCCTCCCAGCCCCATTCAATGGCAGCCAAAAGCGTTGCCAAATCCTAATCAATTGAGTTTTATTGGCAATGAGTAACCACAAAGCTTATGGAAAATGTTCTGTTCATATATAAAAGTTGTAAATTTTCTTATGACCTGATTGACTTTTTTTTAACTTTGAGTTGATACTAAACTCTTTAAAGGCTTTATGGCGGCTCCTCCTGCTGAGATAATTATGGCGATTTTGTGATGATCTCACCAATTATGCGGCATTGATAAATGTTTTGACATCATCAATCGTCATAATAATGTCGATAAGTATTGTTTTCAGATTTCGTACTACTAATACACACACCGACCGGATGACCTGTGCAAAGAGGAGAGAAAGAAACGTGTCGTGTCTCGTGTCACCGTCGCCATTAGTCTCCGTTTGACCCAGCCAAGATTATTTATTTCCTCGTGTTTTTTATGCATATCACAAAACTGTTCATTGCTCAGCAGCAGCAGCAGCAGCAGCTTTCATCAGATTTCAACTTCCGATCACGTCTCCTGTCCCCGGCGTATCTAACACAGGTATCAATATAGACCAAGGATTATGGGATGTGTGATGTCGATGATGATTCTCAAAATTGTAAACTGCTGTACTTATCACGGCTTTTCTTGCAAATGACATGATGACTTATGACTATTGGAGTGACTATGTGTGCATTGAATATTATATTGACACTAGTCATACGCACGTAGTTAGCGTATGCTCGTCTGTCGATTTGCCATTTGCCCAAAGCTTCTGACTTTTTGCCTTCAATCAAATCACGTAATCTAAAGCATCATGGGATGTGATATATCACATAATTATTTTATAAAATTGGTATTACGAATTATACATTAGTGTGTAGTTAGAAGGGAGGAGGACTTCAATATGATTTGTTGAATCATGCGTATATGGAGTATTTAAGGTAACATGAAAGAGGTACGACCGTTAGCATTGAATTTTGACCACATAAACATCAACTCAGATTTGAATTTTTATGATACACATTACTCATATTATTGCCAAGTGTAATTCCAAGAAAGCAAGTGCAGCAAATCAAAAGCACGGAAGTTACCTCTATAAAAGATTACTTTATTGCAGTGGTGATCTTGCCACTGCGGGTGTAATTACACATGTCTGCCACTGACTCTGACGAGTCGTAACAACAACACACAGACGAAAGATGTAATATATGTAATCAACCACATCTCCATAAAAAATCTGTACACAAGTTTGTGCACGCAGACACAGTCAAACAGAGACAAAGAGAAGACTGAAGACCAATTCCAAACTTGATTTATTACCCTTACGCACAAATTTTAATAATACCTTTTGAAGATTGGGCCTGCAAGAGAAAATTACTGGTGATGAATTTTACTATAATCAGGGGCTATACAAGCTGCTATAATATTGAAAATGTGAATATTGTGCGTACGCAAATCTACTTGATCAAACGTTGCAAAAAAAATCTTATTACAAATGAATGAATCTCTCTCTCTCTCTCTCTGTCTGATTATCACTAATGAAAAACAAAAATGCACCATTTATAATTGGATAGATCATCTCAATATTCACGTGAATAGGCAGAAATAGTACATTTTTTATCGTAACTGTGTGAGAAAAGCCCTGCCCCTGCAGGACAAGTGGCGCGTGGCAAAATGTTGGCACTGATTTTGAATTGAAATAACGTTTTAAACATGTCTTAGCTCTGGAATTTGCTAGTTTTTTGCCAAAAAGTAATAATGTCTTTATCCCCTATATTCATATTCTTTACACATTATTGCGCTCTACACTAACATATTATTATGATGAATGTAATAGCCCCCTTGCTTGTAATTTGCATATTGTAAGGAATTTCCTTGAGGGATATACACACATTCATTGAAAAATACAAATGGGTGCGTAGGTACGGACGGACTATTGAATAATTTTAACATGGTTATGTTTCCCCGATGATCTCCCTCCGATTATTATGTTGTACATTTAAATTCTTTTTATTATTATTGCTGTGTAATGAGATTCAATGCCACTCGCCACCTGCTCTTCTTAAACTACATATTATTTCACTATTAAGGCATCCCACAACAAGATGACTACCGTTGGTGTGTCCCTTTAACTATGTCCAAATTCACGTACTACTGACGTTGATGATGATGAGTTTAGCGAAAAATGGAGGATAACTATAATCGTCGTCTCCAACTGCGAGAAAAAGCCAGAGATGATGTTTTTATTGGTGGAGGTTACATGAGGTATTAACATTTCAGCAGATGCAAACCATTTTAAGGACTGTCTTAATCAAAATCAAACCAAGCGCATACATACATATATGCAAGTCTTCGTCATCATCATCATCAGAGGTTCACAAAAAAAAAATGTATGAAAATATCAGATATGGATTGTAGCATGCAGCTTTTATATCGCCTAATCATGGAGGGAGGACACGGACGCAAAACTAACTTTTTTTTTTCAGTTTCAACAATAACGAAAAACGCACAGAAATCAGAGTGTGCATACAGTGTTGACTGACTACGCCCAAGAAAATTGCCTTAAAAATACCGTGTAATAGCTGTAGTATTAACATTAGCAGTGACACTGACGTCGTTTTTGTAAGTGATGAAGAAAGGATTAAGGAACCCGAAACGTATACAGAGGATAAAGGAGTGCACCCAACAATTATATGCGTTATTATTGTGGGAAGAAACGAAGAAAAAAAATGTCAAAAGAAGTCATAAATCTTTGTCTTGCTGAAACTTTTGCCAACAACACAAAAAATCTTTAAATTACACTCGCAATTAAATCAAATGTATCACTCTTTGAATAGTTTCAAATATGCTTTTAATTGCATATGTTTCTGCACAAGTCGAAAGTTTTAGTAGGTACTCGAGACAAACCTCCTGTATCACAACAGCTTTAATCTGACCTAGTCACAAATACGTACTTCCTTCGCTTCAGATCTGAGAAATGAAAAAAATGGCGATGGGGTATCTTGAGACTGTTCTGATGACCTTTATTTGATTTTCCATGCAATATTTGACGAATGTCGTCTTCGTGATCGCGCTAATAGGTAGCACAAGGATCAAGTGCGCCATAATGATCAAAAGCGTATCGATTGAACAATGACCATGCGCCACCGCCATAAACCACACACGTAAAACCATACGTCAATAAATATAACGACCGCTCTAGAACAAAAACAGACAAGAACGCCAACACAACAACCTAAACGGATTAATGTTCACTTGTGGTTTTCAAAATATTAATAAGATCACATGCTACTTTTATCATTGCTATACAAATGTGCGAAAGACACGCATGATATTCATTGTTGTCGTGTGTTTTCGCATTGGAAGTGGTGTTACTCTTGCCATTGTTAGTGTGACAATCCCAAAAATATTATTACGGTACATTACGCACTATGATATGATGATTGTCTTTCTTATCTATTAATCTCAAAGGAGAATAAAAAGTCAGTTTAGAATTTTCAGGAGACATTGGTGGCGCGGTTGTGGCGTGGCATAGCAAGTGGACACCATGATGATCGCGACTCTTGATAAGATGATCCACTATATAGTATTTAACTTGTCGTTATATAAAAATCGACATAATATTTTAATTTATTTGGATGATACACAAACCTCATTATCCTATTATGTGAATATAGGAACATGAGCGATGCAATGTTCAAGTTTGTTTTTTCTTCAACTTCTTTCTGCTTTCAATGTTGATTTCCATTTCGTTTTCGTTCTTGTTTTTTTTGTGATCTTCACAATATCGCACGACACGATGATAATGATGATGATAGTGATAATATCATTATGTTATGATGGTCGACACTCGACTACCACTTTTGTTACACATGTTTGTCAACAATGACGGGGCTATTTCGATTATTGAAATTGAATTCGATTATTTGATATTCAATCTTGTATACTTTTGTACATGCTTTTCAAGTTCATGGACAAAACCAAACAAAAAAAGTAGAATCTGTTTAACAATGACCGAAATGAGATACAAGTAAAAATTTGCCCACACATCATCTTGTTCTTTTGATCATCATCATATTTCACCTGCCCTGTGCGTGTGTGATGTGTAGGTATTCCCGACGCAGTCCTCTCAGCAGAAGGATATTATGTGTGTACACACCTGTTGATACCATGCATTGTTAAAGTCCCAAAGAATGACGCAGAATATTTTACTAACAATCAGTGCGCCTTCCCCGCTACTACAACTACTGTTGCTTACTTACTACGACGCTTTTGCCCTGGTTGATTGGTATGAATGAAAACGAATGGAAGATGAAGGGCTACCTGCAAAAAGAAGACGATTATGCTGATGATGATAATATTATTTTTGCCAACTGCAAAGTCCACATAGGTATACGCACATGGTGTGCATAGTGCATGCACATAATAAATATATGACATTTTATTGGGATATAGTCCAAAAAATGGCTCTCGTGTTGTCTTACATGAAATGGCTGAATTATTATAAAGATGCATGCAAATTTTGGTGGTTGTAACGGTCTCATAATAACTATATCATAGAAATAGGCTTGGTCTTCAAGACGAAAAAAATGTCGTTATTATTTGCTCCTATGAGTATTATTACAAATGTTTGATAACGTGTGAGTACTTTCACATGGTCACTTGAGCTCCTATAAATACAAAATCTTTCCTCCCAGAGATCATCATTCACAGCTCACTAGCTCATTCAGCAACAGCTACAAGAACAAAAAGGCTTCCATTAGTTTTCGATTTTGTTTAGTTTTTTTTTTGTGAAAACCGAATCGCCCCATCATGAACAGGGTAAGTACCCAATATATACTTGGAACAGTTTCCTGGAACTGAAACAAAAGTTGACACAGTGAATTATTGAATATCATCCGCCAGTGAGATCGTTAAAATTTTATCACGTTGTTTTGTGTGTTTCAGTTCGTCTGTCTCCTCGCCATTGCCTCTTTGGCCACCGCCGCTCCCCTTCCAGGAGCTCCATTGGCTTACTCCACTGGAATCGTTGGACACTCCATTGCATCGCCACTCGCCGTTG
>JAQIXX010001892.1:0-29009 GCA_034700605.1 Willowsia nigromaculata | reverse complement strand
AGATGATGAGCTCAGAGGGAAGCCCCTCCAATTCACGCTACCAACAAAGGCTACAACCATTGTTAACACTGGAGCAGGATGGAAGGTCAATGTGATTCCTGAAGGATCCGGTAAGCCGTTCTCTCCCACTCAACCCTAATAGGGTCTAATTGGAAACCAGCTAAGCATTTTTCAAAAGGATAGAAATACCTATGCACCTAGTTAACACGAATTGATTGATTGACCTAAAAGGTGATCTTGACATGATGACATTACATTCGCCTACAGGCATTACAACACACCTACACACCAACAAGCTGGCTACAAGAACTGCCAATGTAGTTTGAGTGTTACTTGTCGGAGGCATTGCAAATACACACACATATTTTTATCTGTGGCAAGTTTTTTTCTTATAGGGAATTCCTGAGAAATGGTCTATTACATTAAATTCAGTAGTTCAGTTACAAAAAAAATCTCGTCTACAGAAGAGCTTCACTCCATTACAACTTGTCTCGCTCGACACGTGTTAAGTATATCATGCATATAGCTCCGCTATTCAAAAAAACAGCATTGTTGTGTAATACACCTTGTAGCACACTCCTGCTAAAGAAGTCGTTAAATCCGGATTAGTTTCAGACTTCAAGTAAAAGTGGCAAGCTTTTCTTGAGCAGTTGCCAACTGCAAACCAAACTGCAAACACACTACTTTGGTTAGGGGCGATTGGCACATTAATCCTTGATTTTTTCGCTGAACTACCAATAGTGCAGTGGAACATGATGCTTACTAAAGGAGAATGAAAGAGAAATGTAGTTGAACCCAGACCATTATCATTAGCAGGTTGGTTGCGTACATAAAAATTAACAAGCGAACTTTTGCTCTTGCTCTTGAAACTTCCATTATCATCTTGGCACTGATCGTGAGTTTACCTTTCCTGTAAGTTTATAGCATTCTAATTTGTACATTCACATCAGATAGTATGAGATTTGTTTTAAATGTAACGCTTAAACATAAACTTGAGAAAGTAAAGATGATTATTTACGAGGAAGCTGATAATTTATCCTTATTATCACCTGAATATGAGCAGATACAAATTGCATACAGATGTCAGCATCAGTTGGTGCAATTAAGAAAACTGAATAAAAATTAGGTAATCATTACTTTAAGTCTAAGCTTTATAGCACTTTCTTTCATAAGCCAAACTATTTTTCACATCCGTAGGGAACTTTGATACTTCGGTATTCAATATTTTATCTCTAAAGAAGTTCTGAATACAAAGAAGTAGTGCAGGGTATATTTATGAACTAGCACAAAAAATGCCCGTAGTGTTGAGAAAGTTCGGTTTACAATAATAAAGTTGTATTTTTAACATCATGATTATAAAACTTACGATTAGCAATAAACGCTTCCTTGAAAAGCAAAATGCAAACACTGATTTTGCATCAAGATGAACAATTTCATGAGAGATAAAATCGTTATAATTGTGTGTTCTTTGCCAAAGTATTTACAGTCGCTTCAAATTAGGCCCATCTCGTAACAAAGTGAACAACACGAAATCATTATTACTTTTAGTTCTATTTAGGTAGCTACATATAATAACACGAGCCATGCAACATCAGATTGATAACAAAATCAACTTCTTCATTTATCGTCAATAAATTGTCAAACGAGCTAAAAGGTTATTTAAACATGAAGAGAAAGAGGTAATAAGTTGTCATAAAGCAGGTTGCACACACGAATTTAAAAGTGTAATGGGAGTACTAACTACGTATATATATGCCGGAAGTGACTGAAACTTGCTATTTTATTGGAACATCAAATTTTCTAATAAAAATGGTCCATTACCTATTCAATGCTTTTATACGAAGCAATATAACAACTTCAATTTTTTTCTTATCTAGTCCTACAAGGTGGCCCTTTATCCGACAAATACCAGTTGGTGCAATATCACTGCCATTGGGGCAAGGATTGCTCTTCAGGTTCGGAGCATACTGTTGACGGAACTTGTTATCCTGCTGAGGTAAGCATTTTGATTGTCTCTAGTCACTAAAATTAACAACTAGTAAGCATGTGGATTTGAAAGAATTCTTCCACTTGTAAAATATTGTTGATGTGTGCATTTATGTAAGATGAGGTACCATTCGTATCCAATCTAATAGTACCCCGTTTCATCATGAAGACTGGTGTGATTTGTTGTTATCTTTCGCCATAAAATTGGGAGAACGCAAATAGATTAGACTAGATGTTGATAAACGCTGACTGAGACAAATAATTTATAGGCTGATGAATAATATAAATGGTGAAACTCCCAGATATAATCAGTAAAAGGAAAATCAATAAACGGATATTGTCCTCTTCACCTGGGAATCGGTTATTATTTCTATACTGTTAATTTAATTATGGACGTGCTGTATAATGGATTATTGCACAATCAGCACGTAGCATGGACATGCTAGATTGAGAAAACAAGTTTGCAGCTTGTACATATTGTTGTCTCATACATAACCTATAACTTAGCACACAAATCAAACAGATCAACTTCGTGGTTAAAAACATGCTCTTCTACTTTTCATTTTCGGCACGCCTGAAGCTAAGCATCTTTCGAATTTGAAAATGAATTTTTCAAAATGATTTTTTTACATGCAATAATATCAAGGAACCGACCGCACCTTTGCTCTCTGGTACAACTGTGACTGTAATTTTCATCCATAAATCCCATACGGAAACACTAGTGATATATATTTTATAAAACAGTAAATAACACAATTTTTCCGCTTGCTTTGTTCTACAGTCACCAGTCACCTCTCGCCTTCATTCATGTAACAGTTAAATTTTTAATCATGAGAACGAAATAAGTGGTTAAGTTAGAGATATTGACTGGCCCAATTCCCTGGTATCTTATTTCTAAATAAAAGCAGTAGTGACTGGTGGACGTATTATTATGTGGGTAGAAAATAAAAGGGGTAGTTCGGATGCCACACCCTTGTTGTGAAGTTACGCTATGGTGAGAAGAGTTGCAGACATTGATAAAGGGTCTTGAATCGACAAAACTCAGATATCAGCAGTCCTTATAATTGCGAACAATACGTGTACAATTTTCTGTATTTTGCCAAAATATTTTCCCATTACCTTCAACCTATCATTCATGGGATTGTATTATAAAACATTTTGCAACTGACCCCAATATTATTTTTTGTAGCAATAAAAGTTACAAACTACTTCAATTTTACGGAAGGAGCTCTTCACCGTATGCAAACAGTATTTTCTAGTAGTGTGGATAAGAGCACTTTAGTTGATAGACAATCTGTCTACAGAATGGTTTCAGGATAAAAGGTAAAATAAACTCATTGACAGTTATGTGAGGGTCTTGAAAATAATTTTCTGCAATCTATCTTACAGTCAGAACTCTGCGATGGATACATTTTCGTGGCAAACCTAACAAAAGAAAAACATTTTGCTTCGAAAATCCTTGTCGTGATGAATGCAAAAGGGTGTGGACATACGTATAGAATGTGAAATGGGAGAAACGAATGTTTTTGTTTGGTTTTGCAAAAGCATTTAGAAAGATGGCAAGCTCAATTTTTCATAGATATGCATGGATGGAGACGAGAAGTAAAAGGAGCCGCATGTGTTAAATGCAAGTAGTACTTCTTGGGGCAATATGAAACTGTAGCTGAACAAGAAGGTTTAGAGAAAGGACAACTTTATGCTTTTCTTTTAGTTGAATAACAGTATGAAATCATGAAACGATGCAAAGACTAATATCGTTGAAATCTTTGAGAGAACAAAAACCCCAAAATATGTATGTATGGAAAATTAGTCGTCTAGCTGTATTGATGACAAGATGACTCTAAAGATAATGCTATAAATGAAACGTAATCAAAAATCGATTTGAATAAAACACAGACGCGCCATGTCTTTTGAAGTTTTAATTTGATTTAATAGATCTCTATCAACCAAATTTATCACTTTGTTAGCTGAAAAAGTATGTAAGATATTTTCATACATGCAAAAGTGCATTAATTACATATTATTATGTGTTTATCAATGAAATCGACAAAATTACTAGCATGATGGAGTAGTTGATTCTACTCTACGTAGGCTTACTTACATAACAATTTTGTCAATTCAAATTCTTGAATTAGTGGTGATCTAACTAAACTGCTTCAAAGCATTTGAGCGTTGAATCCAATCTTTTATACTTAGGTGCATCATCATTAGTATAATTAAAATCCCAGAAAACTTCTGTTTTACTTATTGTTTGTGTAGTTATAAAATCTGTAAACCCTAAAACGTTGGTCACGTGTTTGTTTTTTATTTAGATCCACTTGGTGCACTGGAACTGTGATAAATATGGAAGTTTTGAGGAGGCTGCCGATAAGGAGGATGGACTTTGTGTGCTGGGCATTTTCTTCAAGGTAAAATAAAATTGAAAATGGGAACTTTCAAAATCCATTCTGACCTAACACGTACACTCCATAACTTTTATTGAGTTGAGAAACCCTGTCGATTTAACACCAAAAGTGATACTCTATTCAAGAATACACTTCTTCCTTCTTAAATATTAATCAAGTGGGGAAAGCCGTCTTAAAACCTGAAACATGCGATTTTTATAGCAAAATACCCCTTCCTAAGTTTTTCCATTAAGTTGATGTTTTCCACTTCACTACCTCTTCAGTCAACTTGCGATCAAATCAGCGATTGGCATCGTTTCCATTTTCAATACGCGTCGGGTATTTTATCTTTTTTTAGAAACGGTTAAAGTACCAACCAAGTCATTATAATTCAGGTTATGTCCGAGTATCGTTTTCACATAAAGAAAGTACCTTGCTGACGGATGAAAGAAAGAGTATCAGTGCGGGCAAAATGATAATTCCTTCATGTCATATTCACGCTTCACATTACATCTATTACTTTTAAAGGGTAGCTATCATCTGTAACTAACTTCGGCTAATAATCTGTAAGCTCTATGTTACAAAAATGTTTTATGAACATAACTCTGTAGGAAAGGGGAATGTAGAATTGAGTTAGGTTCATATCATATAATTTAACTTACTATAAAAATATATACATATGCAAGCAAACAAATACTTTGCTGCATTAATTGAAAAAGTTAGATTTCATTTGTTGTCTTAATTAACAAACCATTTGATGTCTTTGTTGTTGACAGTACTGCATTTCTGTCGTCTTTAATTTTCTTCTATACATTGCACAACTAGATAAAGGCTACCGCCATTTTCAAAGGCAAGGTAAATTAGTACTGACCGGTTCTTCTATTGGAGAAAAGACCTTCTCCACACTACTTGAACCCCTTTCAAAACATTCAAGGTTTCAAATATTGAAGATGCTCAAGTTTGCACGTTTACAAATTAATTATGCAAATGAATAAGGATTTAGTTTAGCGGTACTCATGACTTGAATTTTAATTGAAAAGAATCTTTTACTGAAGTTGATTCTTTAAAGTTTTTGTTCGACTTCTTTTAAAGGTTATATTGCAAAAACAACTAAAGGTTTGATCAACTAGTAAGGAAAAACTTTTTGTGATGTCTACCGATAATCTGCGACTGCCACATGTCAGAAAGAAGAGAATGAGAGAAAGGTTTCCCCTATGAAAGTTTTCTTTTAGATTTTGTTTTTTCTTGCTAATTACATGAGGCATATAGAGTGTATGAAAGAGAGATGCAACACAACTCCACTGTGACTCTTGGGCATTCTCCTTTAACTTGATAAAAAGTTTTGAAGTGAGCGAAAGCAAAGTCAGAAAGAAGAAGCAGAAGTAGCAAGATTCGTCTAATAAAATAGTTTGTCAAAACTTGGAGATATTTAAATGGAATGCTACGTGTGTTTACGCACGCATATCAAAACATTTGCAAAGCAAGTATAGAATTACGTCAGAGAAACTGCTTTCTTGAACTTTCATCAAGAAAATGACCAACTTTCCCTGAAGGTTTTATGAAAGTGAAAATTGAGACGAAAGTTTTGACGTAATAGAAGACTGCCACACATCATCTTGTTTGTTTGTGTGCGCGTAGAAAGGCTTTTAGAAGAGCAAATAATACTTTGTCTCACTTTCACTCACTTACTTCCACTACACAATGCTTTCCCAAGTGGAAAGACCCATAGTTCAGTTAAATTGCATATGGCAGAAAATACAACTTGAGATATCAAAATTATATTCCATCCAAAACTTGGGTGCTATACGCCTTTAATGTCAACCAACAGCGTTTGGATTCTTTATGGTCCTACAGCTTCTTACTTTCTTTATTCAGTGCATCCATATTCCATACTCTGACGAGCGATACCCAGTAACTATTACGAAAACTAAATTTTTAATGTAATACGCTTATGTTTGATCAACATTACATCATTAATAACAACTGAATCTCGGAATACGTTATCAGGTTATCACACCACTGCTTCGTCCTTCAGTTTCTCACATTTCCCCAATTTTCGACTTCTGATGTTATGCAACTTTCAACATATTAGACCCGCATTTATAATGATAAAATTTCCTTTCTTTAAGTAAGCAGTCTCGTCAGTTATCTCTGCTCGAGTATTTTCCCAGATTTCATTTATTCAGCCCCAATTCATTTTCAGGCTTGAATGATCCAGTTCACAAGACTGGTTTTTATTATTCTTCCTAGGAAAAACCTTTATATTTCTCCAACAAAAGGGTGGAATAACCAAATGCCATCGGTTTGAGTCATGTGTTTTTCTAATAAAAGCATACACGATTTTTCCTTTTCTAGGTCGGAGCTGAAAATTCGGAGCTGGGAAAAATTGTGGAAATCCTTCCACAAATTCCATTCAAAGGGGATTCGGCAACTATTGGCCAAGATGTAGACCCCACTGCCTTTATTCCAGGTATACCATTTCCACTAACTAAAAGGGCATAGTATACGGTGCAAACAAGTACAGACCTTGAGAATATATATGAGAAACCACAGATTACCTTCATCTTACACCTTACTTTCCTAAAAATTCCAGTTATTTCTCTTGGGAGATAGTGTTTAGGCTTAGTAGAATTGGATTGAAGGCATCTGTATTTACATAGAACACGCGCCTAGTCTATTGTCTTTAAGGACCACGTTTAGATAGATGGAAATAGAAAATGAAGTATTGAGATGAAACATCCATTCTGTGCTGGCCCTGAACATAATCCTTTTTCAAAAGTGGTTTTTCTTATGGAAAGGATAATAAGAGATTCTTTCTACTAAACTATTTTTCTAGATAGACCTCACATCCTATTATGGGTAACATATAGTGCATCCTTTGTTTTTAACATATTATGCGAATGACAGTTTTATTTATACACTTTCACATTATCATCAGCTTTGCTCCATACAACTTACTACATATTATATGTGTTATCCAATGCTTTCTCTTCCCACAAAGTTATTCAGTAGTGGTCATATATAGGTAGAGTACATGGAGCAACGGGAAAGTTTATTATTATAGATGTTTGCAGGAAAACGAGATTTGATTTGGTCATTTTTTTCATTAGAATGTTCAAAGGGTAGTGTCTATGTCATATTCTTTGTGGTGCCTTCTATTCTTTGTTCGAGTACTGGAAACCCTTGAAGAATACTTTCCCGTGCTTTTGGAAAGCTGCCAACTTTTCTCATAATATCTTCAGTTTCTATTTCCTTTTCATTGGAGAGTTCACATGCATGCACAAGATGTGTATGAAACAAAAGAAAGACTTTACGTAGTCCGGCTTAGGATAGGGTGGAATGATGATCTCTTATAGCAGGCGCAAACACAACACTTTCTCCATGTGAAAGGAAAACACTTTTCTGAAAGTTACTTATTATAAGGTGGTATAATTCATTCATTCAGTGAAGATTCGGCATCCTGATATTTATATATGCGAATGGATAAAGGCTGAAACACTTGTCCTTGATCTTTTCACAGCTTGCCGATCTTACTGGACTTACCCAGGATCACTTACAACACCTCCGTGCTTGGAATCAGTTACTTGGGTTGTGTTTAAAGAGCCTATAGAAGTTTCTGAGGGACAGGTAAAGCAGATATTTTGTTCTAGGCAGTAAAATTTTTGACGGGAAACTATGAGTGGGCCAAAGAGAAATGTCGTGTTATTTTGTATATAGCACTAGTAGAGGAGAAAGTCAGCTTCGTGTGGCGCTTTATGATGAATTTATTTCTTTGCAGATTGCGGCTTTCCGACAGCTCTGTAGCTACGGGAGATCTGACCCACAGCCAAGTGATGAGTTTCAGGGCAAGATATTAGCCAACTTCAGGCCACCTTTGAACGTTGGTCAGCGTACCGTAAAATCATGCGAGGCATAAACCCTTCAATTTCACATGAAAGCCATATTTTGCATTTTACTTCTCGTTCCATACAATGATTACTGCAATGTTAGATTGCACTTTTAATTCGGGTATTTAATTTTATGTGCACTCGTATTTACACTACATGTTTTGGATTGGATTTTCCTTCATATATAAATCAAAGCAATCATACATTTTTAGCTTTCAATGTCCATCATTATGTCATTTTTCGAAACAACACAATTAAGAAAAGGAGGGACTAACAAATAAAAAAGGCAATCTTCAAAAATAAATGACAAAAATGATACAGTCAGGAATATAACCTGTAACTGAAGAGTGGCCAAGTTTATAAAAAATGCTACCTGCAGCAAATGCAAAAGTATTCAAATTGTGATTCAGTGGATGATGCTTTTTAATTTGTCCTGATGCCAAATTACAAAAAAAACTAGGTTTAAAAACAATGTTTTATTTTTAAATGAAAACGAATTTTAAATGGTAGACACAAATGATAATTAAAGATCTCTATGAGAAGTATTTTCAAAATTTTAATCAAAGAAAAATTAAAGGTGCGCTTGAAAGGTTATCAGCTACCACAGCAAAGCCAAAGAAAACATAATAATTCGATGATCTAAATTGGATTCTAACGAACTCTTCAAATCAATAATGCAGAAACAAAAATGACCTGCTTGTTAACATCGACCTTGAAATGTTAATGAAATTTTAAAATTTGTAGCAATAATACGATAGCAAATCATGCAGCAAGTAGATAGACAATCAAAAAAGCATATTATATTTATTGTGAATAAGAAGTATAACGAATACCTCTACACACTACTGTACACATCTATATATTTCAAAAATGTACAATATATTGAAAAACATAAAGAATATTCATCCATGTATGAAACGAATTTAGAAACAGACTTTTAGAATGAATTTTAGATCGTAGACAATCAGAGCTGATGTCATCATTAGTGTAATATCAAATCAAAAAATATAATGTCAATCATGATACCAACCATCTCGTATACCAAAGTAACTGAAACATAAATAGTGATAAACAAAAGTAAAATATTTTCTCATAGAATTATCAGTAGTACGGTTTATAGAAGGGTGCATATTTTGATAAATATGGGATAAGAAGAATGTATGCTGCTTACTGCTTACAGGATATTAGAAAGAAAATTAGGCTGAGATATATCGATAGATTAAAAAATTATCATTCGGACATGTGATGTGATGTGATGTCAAATCAAGTGACTATAATGAATATATATCATGCTAATGTGCGATTAGAGATAATTAGAATTAATTAATGGCTATGCAAAAAACACGTTGATGACAATATTGAAAATTTATTAAACAAGCAATCTTTTTAGAAGAGAAAATATTGAGTATATTTTAAAAACCAGTCCAAAAAGGAATCTGACAATTTTATATTGTCAACCTTAAATGAATGTACTATGTATGTATTGCAAATTGATTAGCTCACCAAAGATTGTCATGTAACGTTAGTTTATCTCTCGCTCTATTAAATTAAATATTCTCTAAAAGCTTTATTGAAATGAACCTGTGCTATGTTGTGCTAGACACGGCAACTTGTTTGCAGTAAAGATTGAGAAAAGCCTTAAAAATGGCAAATAATGTTTAATAATATAAAATCTTAGTAAAAGTACATAAGATTAGATTATAGTACTTCGGTATTTAGAGACCAAAGGGCTTCCAATATTTTTCGAAACTGTCACATCATGAAATAAATCTACGAATCATATCCTAGATCAAAAGAAAAGGGGATGAGGAAAGCTCAAACTTATAAATTATAAGCAGAATGTCAATTTGATAAGTTGAGATGGAGAAGCTATCAAAAATGTAATTACAGCTCAATGTCTATACATTTGAAGACATTTAAACTCCATTTTATTGGACATACAATCTGCTTGCCCACTTCTTCATTCCCTTTTGCTGAATGGGATTTCTACCTGCGCAATTTATGCTATTGCATTTATGTGATTGGTCAAAATATCGCTACTTTGACTTTGAACTTACTTTACCATCTATGCAAGAAAAAGTACACGTATAAAAATGCAAGATAAGCGTTTATTCAACAACCTGAATAGCGAGCTATTACGCAAGTACTTGTTGAGTAAATTCACAATATTATGTAGCACTCTAAATGATAATTAGACGACTTGAAACGTTAAAATAGTAAAGAAGAAAACCCGTCCTTGGGCTCATTTTGTAGCGAGAAATGTTTTACTGTAAGACAAGTTGTATCACGTTAAAATCTAAATATAGGATTAATATGGATATCATTTAAAAAGTTCAAGATTTCGAGAATAAATAAAGAAAGAAAGTTTTACGTGGTTACGTCATCTGTCTGAACGTTATTAAGTTTCAGAAAATTGTTCATAGATGATGGATGTGTTTAAAGTGGTGGTGGTTGTACCTGTTTGACAATTCTATGTAAGGTAAGAGTACGAATTTCTACAGTGAAACCACGAGAGTGATGGCTAGTCGAATATTGATAATAATCTTCCTTTAAAAAATTGGCAAAACTTTGACATATACCTACCATAATATTTTGATGAATTGATCAATTCTTACCATTTTATAAGGTAAGAAATGTAAGTGTAAATATATATGATAATCATTGCGACCTTATTTTGGTAACAAAGGTCAGGAGGAAGAAAGTAGGTGAAAGGTAAAGCGGGCGAAAGTTGCTAGTGAAAGGTGAAAGCTAAGCGGAAAAATACCACATGCATTTAACCAAATTCTGTGTTGATCACAGTATGCATTGAAATGTAGTAAAAAGTCTGCGCGTTTTGAAGTTGACTTCTTTGAAAAACGTAGAATCGCATTTAAATATTTTTTGTCATGTACTTTATAATTTTCATGGTTTGATAGCACAAGGAATGATCTTGGGAAACCCCAAGTCTTCTTGAATGATTTCAAATGGTGCCGAGTAATTTTAAGTTAATGTCGACTGTTTAATTCTGAATATCGATATTTTTACAATTAATGTTGAAGAATTTTATGATTTTAAGAAAAAAGATGCTGGTTCAGGTTGAAGGTGAAAGTAGGAACACAGAGCGAATCAAAAAATAGTATGACCAAACTTTAATTAACAATAAACGTGGTATCGTTGTAGTCATCATAGAGTCTACAGTAGTTTTTGAGAACAATTAGTAAATAGATTAAGATTTAACTTGTATAAATATTATGGGTCGATAATTAAACGAGACTGTGACACCTTGTAACAAAAAGTATCCAGTTTTAGCACAGAGCTAAGACGTAGCCTTATTATCTTAGTGATTCATAGTATGTAATAAAAAGAACTAAAACTGTACAGTCGCGTGAAAATTTCAGCGTTAAAAAAATATTAAAAAACAGACACGGGATTGTAAACCAATGTAGATGTAGTAGGAACAAAAAAATATTTTAAAAATCCGGACATTTGTGTCACGAAATGTAAAACAAGAGATCAATAAAAGAAAAAAATATTCAACAACAAATTACTTTCTCCGTGAGTTAATTTTTTTCATGATTTTCCCTTTCAAGAGGACAACTAAGCTTTCCAATACTTCAATTCTCCGTTCCAAATAATCTTCCTTGCTTCTACTTCTAGTTGCGTGTCGGTAAGTGTGAGTATATGCATTGTCTGATAAATTGGATCGCTCTTTATCAATCCGGTTCCGGGAATGAATTTCACGCATTAATGAACCGTAAGTGGGCCTAGGATGTACTGCCGGAGGCTTATCCCATGTCCGCCGGAAAACACTTTCTATTCTTTCTTTTTTCTCTGCATCAGAATCCGGGACAATAAGAACATCTTTAGGGAATTTTCTCTGAATAAAATTTATCACCAAATTAAGTCGTCTTTCAAGTGATCCAATCAAGTGAACAATTTTCCTCATGGACATTGCGTCTAAATCGAAATTCATATTCCCTTTGATCAACTTTTTACTTTAATCATAACGTTCAAATTGTAAGCATATGTAATCTTAAAATACACCCTATAGTAATATGCATGCATTTGCTACCGTAAGTGTCTGAGGCATCCTTCCACTCTAAATCTGTCTGCACGCAACTGTCTTTGTAAGAACTTTCATTTTGAAGCCGGTCATTCAGCAAATGGAGTAGTTTTTCCTGAACCTTAATTTTCTCTGCTTTCTCTTTCACGATTTTGCAAAGATTCTCGATAACTTTCCCTTGGCTATCTTCAGCATTTAAACTATTACTTTAGTAAATTAACAAAACCCAATAAAAAGTTTAGTGTTTTTATACATTAACTATATTAAATTGCTACATATTATGAAACTATACAAGAGAGAAACTACATAATAATATGCTCACGACAGAATGCACGGGACAGAAAGATTACAGTACACACCCTCTTACCCAGATAGTACAGTGAGATTTTCGTGGCTTGTGAAAGCTTGCAAAGGAGCTTTCAGTTGCATGTCGCAATATCCATTAGGCTTCTCTAGTTCGTCCCAATTTGTATGCAACACACCATTTCCTTTTAATCGAGAGTTTTCATTCTTCTCCCCTGAAACTATTTTCTCTGATGATACAGGAACAAGTGTTTCACTTGGATTAAAATCGAAAGATCTTGTAATTTCTGCCCAACGCTGAGGGTTCATTTTCTCGACAGCCTTGCGTCTTTTGCCTATTTTTATTTTACCATTGTCATTTCGTGCCTCATGTCATTTTGGGCGACCATGTTTCTCATTTTGCGAATCATGCTTGGGTCCTAATAATGAATTATGAAAACATTCTCACCATAAAACACTTTTGTGCTCCAACATCAGAAAAACGTGCGAATGTTTCTATGTGCATGGTGCATGTATGCTATAATTATAGTGCTGCATTGTTAATTTTTGTCAATTTTCTTTTATTGTTCAAAAAACACAATGGAAGTGTACACGTATAATATGTATGCAAATTAAATTGATGAGACAAAATGTAAAAAGAAACTGTAATTGCTTTTATGAGTTAATTTATGCAATAAAGCTTTCAATATGATAATAACATACTTAATTATCAAAGTGTGATGAATACATTTTAAATAAGCTTTAATTTTTCAGATACCCAAACGTGTTACACAGACATATTATTATTATATACAGTTTATATTTTGTATTAAAAACAAACTAACATTTTAATAAATACACAAATTATATTTATGAAGTAGCTTCTGGATTTTTACGTAATATAACAAATCCTTCCAGGATTGGTGTTAGGGAAAGATAATCATCGGTAGCCAGTTCCGCCCTTTCTCCATGACCAATAAGCACAGGGGTGGTGTAGGTTTGGAAGCCAGTAATGGTTTTTGGTTTTCCGGCAACTCCAACCGTATCCAAAGCCTGTCCGACTCGAACAGACACTGGTAAAGGCTTGAGATTTTCGTCGAATGTCGCAAGCATTCTGGGATTCATTGCTGTGGCGAGACAGTACAGCATGTAGTGGGAACGACCAAGAATTAATCCACGAACATCCAAAAACGAAAACAATGTGCTGACCAGGCCAGCAACTGCTACTGGACATAAGAGCTGGCGGTCAGAGTGAAATGGAGTTAATCCAAGAGTTCCCTTTCCAAGATGCACAAGCCCTTGGGCAATACGAACCATGAAAAGGTTGTTGGAGTCCTTTGCATGATATTGGGACAATTGACGAAGCATTGCTGCAACTCTGGCATTGTTAGTTCCAGCACCAACGATTCCCATTGCGAAAATGGAATTCAATGCTACCTCTTGGTCAACATCGTGAGAGAATTTACTTAATGTATCCAGTACAGTCAGTCGAGGATTTGATACGGACAAAAGACCAAGTGCTAATGGGACAGCGCGACGAATAGCTGGTTCACAGTATCTCAGAAGATGGCCAAATGTTCTGAAAGCCATTTCAGTTCCAATGTCCTCTCCCATTGCGATAAGAGCAATACCAAGAGCAGCAACAGATTGTTGAAGGCTCAAATCTAGAGTGTCCTTAGATTTATCCTTGGTACTAGTGGATGAACTAGAAGTGCTGGCTTTTTCTTTGTCGTCTCCTTTCTTATCCTTTGATTTGCTTTCACGCTTGCGTTTTTCTTCTTCCTTTTTATTCGATTCTGCTGTCGCTGCTGTATCGTAGTGCTCTGAGCAAATGTGGAGAAGTTTTTGAATCTTCAGTACATTTCCAGTTCCAGCATAAGCACAAACTTCGACTAGTGTCACTGCCATTGATTTATAAGGCTCAGCTGCTGCCTCCAATGCTTGGATGGTTATTTCCGCTCTCTCTTGTTTGCCCAGATAACAGAGACCAAGTCCCAAAGCGATAAACCTGGCATGAGTATCCTTTAGTTCGGTATCAGTTCTTTCCAGAACACTTTGCAAAAGTGTGGTCGTGACGTCGTCGTTACAGGTTCCGACTGACACAAGCCCACATGCGAGACAAGCCAGCCCAATAACCTCGATTCCAGAGTTGCTGTCCAAGATTACTTTGTTCAACAGTTCAATGATGTCTTCCCTGTTGGTGCCAGCGTAAGCAAGTCCTAATCCAAGAATTGATCCGATTTTCATAGTGTTGCTGTTGTGCGTAACATAATCGGAGAGAAGGGCAAGGGCAGGATCACATTCGTTGCGAACTCCACAGTTGACAATACCACAAGCTAGCAATGCTCCGGCCTTGATATAATCTTCAGCTGAATATAAATACTTGTCGATTTGACCAAGACCACCATCCACATCCCAAAGAAGTATGAGCCCCAAAGATGCTGTAGCACTTAACATTCCATGCTCCTTGTTTTTATACAGCCACTTGTTCCCGTCTTCCGTGAGAAGTTTGTCACGGCCAAAGCCAGCGTTGACAAAGCCAGAAACAAAAGATGCAGCCAAATTTTGCCTGGCAGAATCAACCTGACTACCAAAGGCTTGTCTAGGTCCATCTAAACCAAAACAAAAAACACATTTAAAATAAATAAAGCTGACAATCTTGCTATCACATTAAATTGTATCGTCGTGAGCGTTGGAATTATGTACTTACCTAAATGAGACTTATAAACTTCATCTGGGGTTTTAGGTTCCAAAATATCCAATTCTCTTCCAAGGGCCAAAAAGTTGGTGTTGAGTAAACTGTTGGTGGTTATGTCAGTTAGCTCTTGGTCGTTTGGAATTTCAACATGAATCTAAATGAAAAGCATTAATAAAGAAATACCGTTAGTTAAAAATGCTTCTTAGATACGTTTTTGAGTACTTATTGGGTTTACGTCTGAATGTACGAACGCACCTGCTGTCGCCCAATCATAAACGCAAGTTGCTTTCTGACAATTTCATCGGGACAGTCACTCAGAATCTTTTCAACTAAAGTGCCATCATTTAACTGCATTGCAACTCGAAGCGCTCTAGCCCACTGCTTGAACTTCAAGAAAATGTTGAGAGCAGACTGAAGCAGACGCGAATTCTCCGGATCTGGAACGTACGCTACACAACTTGTCATGTATGCACAAACCCGGAGATGTGAATCTTCATCCACATATTGCTCCAAAAGTTCTAAATGCTCCAATTCCATGGCCAAATCACAAGCCTCTGCCTCGGCATTGTGACTGAGATTGTAAGGGATGATTTTCTTGGCCAATTCTAATAATTTGGCTCTTCGATCGTCATCCTTGACCTCCCACCTAAAACAAAATTAATAATATAAATAAGTCATAAACATTCAAGCGACGTGTGTCGTGTGACTACAAGGGTTTGCGAAGAATGATTGAGAATTTTAAAAGTTTATTCTTTATGGCTTTACATACCAGTCTTGGGAAATTTCTCCTGCCAAATGTCGCACATATTCGTGACCCCATTCACCAATGTCACGCTCTAATCCTAGCAGTTTGTAGTTCAAACAGTCACGACCATCACTAATGGTCATGGCCAGTACAGACACAACTTCGGCGCAAAACTGCTTTGTTTCCGGGTTCGTTATCTTCTCATAAACTTCCTTCAGCGACGGAAAATGCTTCCTCAGAAACTTGAGGGGCTTGGGTACGGATGTCATAGACGTGGTTGACGCCTTGATCAAATTACTCATTTGAACTAATGCTTGCTGATGCAAGTCTTCATTTGGTTCCATCAATCTTTCCATAAGAAGATTAAGTTCATCCTAGAATTGAAATAGAAAAAAAAACATTGCATAAAAGTGTTTACTGAATAAAATAATAGAAATCTGCACAAATGGACACAGAACCAAGATAAGAGACCAACAAACCTGCAACTGTTTATCTTCTTCACTCAAGTCTTCCGACTCAGCTTTCTTGGCCTTAGGATCTTCAGGTTTTTTATCATCCTTAGGTCCACCCAACTCCTCATGGGGAGGCTTTTTAGTAACATCCGCCATTTCCGAAACTTAATGTATCTAATTGGGGTACAACATCAAAACACAAAAAATAATTATTAGCTATCCAACTATACTAACGCCACCATCGAACCATCAAAATTTGCATTTTTTGAAACATTAATTTGGAACTGGACAGTGATGGTTTTTCTGGTATACTATCATTTTGCAACCGTAATTTGTCAATACTTTTTCACACCAATTTAATTTTTTATTAGCGACTTCGTTAATGACACCACTTACCTACTCTTAGTAAGATCAATTTAGCACTCAGCTGCTTTTTGTTCAGTTCAAGCGGTTATTATTCACTCCAACAACGTCAACACTACTCCTCAAAAATGCAAAGACAACTTTAGAGTTTTAATAGTGACAAACATTAACTTTTAATTTTTAAAACTTCATGTACAACAATAATTGTAGTATGCACTGGATGGGAATGAAATTCACACGATCAACAAACCAACAAATCCTTCTTCCTTTTTAGTTTACGAAATGACAGGACAAAAATTTCTGTAAATGCAACATGAAGCTCTAGCTGCTGCACAAACACAAAATCACCTCTAGGCCGAGTATTTGAGTATTTGTCTTGTCTCTTGTGTAAAGAATTGACATGATATTGCGAAAAACAAAGTTTGAGTTCCCGGCTGCCTTTTTTGATGGTCCCAATCTCTTCAGCTAGATGTCTCTGTCCACAAACGACGCCAACGTCCAACGTTTATCGACAAGCGTCTCTCTTGCCTAGAATTGCAGTATGCTATTGCTGCCAATGCAATATGCAAAATGAATGAGTACTGGACAGCTAATGGATTCAATATAAAAATTTATGGAAATGACTTATCAACTGATAAAAAGGAACTTCAAATATTTATGTTACTTTCATAAAGTATACTTTTATTCAAACACATTCGCCAAAATTCAGAAAGGGAGGTTTACAATCATAATTTTTGTTTTTTCATTCATATTTATTATGACACGACTCGATCGACACATACATTCCAAAAAGGATGGCAAGTATTTATTATTAATGCTTCCTGTTATTAGAAATACTACTAGTTTTGTATAAAAAAGTATAATGTTATGACTAATACATGAATGTGATATAGCTGGTATACCACTGCTGTAATTAACTAGTCTATATTTCATGATTGAACAATTCGAATCAGATTAAAATATTGTCTTTAAATAAATGTTACATAATATACGCTTGATAGATGTATAAACAAAATATTTCGGAGAGCATTTCTCCGAGGGAAATCGTTACAACATACTTCAGAATTAGAAGATAACTGCTTGTAAAAAGTTCAAAACATCTGTGCTAAATGCAAAATTGGCATGATTATATCTTGTTAGAATGAAGATTCTTGAAAAGGTCGAAGGCAATCAGGCAGAAAGGTAAACGAAGTTGACTGACATACTGGCTACGCGTCATTTTTTCAAGTTGAAGAGAAAAACGCTAAAGATCATAACATTAAGGTAACCTATAATTTCTCGGCTTGGTACAAAAAATTCAAGTAGCATAAATATTTTATATTTTCGTTTCTCCTTTACAACTGCACTAATTTAGGTTATTATAATTCATAAACTTCATTTGGAATATATTTTGGCTATTATAAACTGCTCTTATAAAACTAAAAAACATAATTAACATAATAACAATAAAATCTTTAATCATTTATATGTACAGGTATTTATTTCTGGTTATGGCTCGTTTCTTGTAAATTATTTTGTTATCGACCTTGGAATCCCAAAAAACTATAAATGCAATGCGGCTCATTTCCCATAATTTTTTTTCCTGACTTTCCGACGTTTTCCTATCATATTCTGTGCTATAAACAATTCATATCATACTATATACTCGATGCTCAAGTTATTCTTCAAAGTCTGAGCCTGTTCTACAGTCGTATTGAAAGCTTCTTGTAACGCTAAATTGGTTTGTACAAAATGCATTAACTATTAATTGTGAGATTTGGTTTTTCATAACAATGTCATGTATTGTAATCTCTAAAATGTGCTTAAAATATACTAGAAAATGGAAAACGTCATTTCATTTTTGGTGCTTTACGTTTTAACTATATAAAGTAGCTCAACTATGCTAAGATGATTTAGCCTAGATCAGTTGCAAATTCTTGCTATGCATTTATTATTTTAAATTCAAACCTTTATTATTCGATGTAATGTAAACAGCATAACTGTGTTTTGCTATCTTTCTAAAGCTTTTACAAATTTTCTATTAACATAACATGTAGACTTTTCTTTGAAATACATAATTCATACTATAATTAAATATAAAGTTTAAAGGTTTATTGAAGGTCAAAAATAATCTTTTTGAAAAACCTTTTTATTGTGAACCTGTGAGCTGAATCGTTATTTTGTAGTACGATTTTAATTTATCAGCGTTGTCTTTTGTAAGCGTTCGTCAATTTGTTTTAGTCCTTCCATTTCCAAGAAATATTAATGAGCCATTATTACTGAAATGCACGACGAAGCGCAGGAGACTCTAGTCTTCAGAAAATCCCTTTCTTTTTAGCTTTCTTCCCATCCACGGTCCTATATTATGGTTAAGAGGAAATTAAATATAAACAATAATTAAAGAACCATTATTTACTAATTCAAGCGTATCAAAACCCTTTAGAAGCACGATATATTATAAACCTCATTAAACTGGATCATGTGCGTCTACATCTAGATTCATGTGACAAGTCATACCCAAAACGTAATTTAATTATTTTGTAAAGGTATGTTATTGAGTATCAGTCAAGAGAAGAGATACATACTGAGAACACATGATTAGCTGCCTTGAATACTGCAAATATGACATTATATTATAGTGCCCTTGTTAAAGTAGTCTACCTACGCATTTCATGGAACGATTGCGGCATATTCTAAATACGTAATATTTTTACAGTAGAATACCAAACTCTTAAACCAGACATTACTTTCCCCCTTGTTATTTAAGAAAAGTGACAAGCTGTACGTTAAAACAATTATTAAATTATTGACAATATACATTGTAGATTGTACAGAATCATACTGACAGATTACCGTGCATAATTCCAAATTATTCTTATTATAATTACTCGTTAACATGTTACTGCTTATATTTTACGGCAAACGTCAGCAGAGAAGACGTTCGACATAATTTGTTATATAGCAGCAGTTTAACAGAAGAAAGCAAATAAAAACTTTTGTGCAAATTAACAAAAAACAAAGCAAAATGAGTATTAAAGCGTTAAACAAATAGATTGTTGTCATTTCTCACATCTTAGTATCACATACATTCTTTCCAAATAACACAACATTCAATTTTCAATTACATTCACTAATACTATGTTTTTAAGAAATATACACGTTGACGTTAGTATTATTGAGTAACACATTTATGAACTAGCTAACATTAACAATATACATATAATCATTCTTTTTTATGCTGCTAATAACTGGAGGAGTTGTTGTTTCGCAGTTTGGTATTAACTGCAAAACGATATTGATTATCTCTCTTTGTGCACTAATTTACTACTTAATTAAATAACACAAAAAGTTTACGGATGAGAAATGATTGTCACACTGTACACTGATGACATTTTCACAGAATAGAGATGTAAATGAAAGCAGAACATCATCTTTAGTAGCCCAAGATTCATGATGGTGAGCATTCTTGACCCCTAAAAGACGTTCTTCTCTTTGGCATGGATTTACTTCGTTTCAAAGTATTTGTTGGCTGACTTTGGCTAGTGCTTGTACTACTTGTTGGAGATTTAGGTGGTCCCGTCTTAGCATCAACTGAGCTAGTAGGGGAATCGGAAGATGCAATTACATTCGGATGGAGTTCGACGGAAAATGGAACTAAATTAGCCTTTTGCATAGTCATGCTTCCATCATCCATCTTTCCTAATTCCATCGTCTGTTGGTTCCTTTTGTCTTTACCCTTTCGTTTCTTAACCGCTCTATACTCGAAAAATAAAAGAAGAAGCAAATGTGCAACCAAATTACAACAAAATGCCATTGACTAAAATGCTTGAACTGAAGTAGTCATTCATTAGTCATATTACATTCTATTTTCAAAATCTGATCTTTCAATGTTATATTGTAAGTTTAAGATGCAAATCTCATTAAATATCAGCCAAGTAGACCGTATAGCTTCTCGTTAGCACAATAACAATGAAAGTCGAAAGCTTGCAACATTAAAAAGTGCTATTAAGATTGAGCTGCATGAAACGCTCATATTACGCTAATAAAAAAGCGTCAGAATGAATGAGGATGGTATTTACGTTAACAAAAGCTCCAGATATAAGCCAAAAATAAATTACCAGCATTTTCGATAATGTCAGCTAAAGGTCAACAGTCAACTACTCCCTAGGGAATTGGTTTTGGGCTCTTACATATATAAAGCATACTTTACTGAAATAATGAGAACAGGGAAAACTACCACTATAATCTATAATGCTCATTTCTTACAAAAAAGACTAAATAGTGAATAGGTATGCGTGAATTTATATTCCGACCTAATGACAGGACAAGATATTGACAACAAATTGCTATTGTTATCGCTTCCAACATTTACACAATAGACACGTTCTATGTACTCTGTCAAATCCCAAATGCCAACGATTAGTGCAGCAGCGTTATCTAGTCACCGCTTTTCATGGGTAATGGTAGTGAAAGCAAAGCGATAATTTATTCTTCTTTATTTGGTGAACTTTATATAACCACAATAAAGGAGGAAAGTAATAGAATATTATTAGGGGATGATGATAAGATTATGAAAAGTTACTAGACATTTTAGATCAAATATTAGAATACAATGAGTCTGAATACAATAGCTTGATTCCATTTACTTTGGAACACATAAATAAGTGGTTAAAATAACATGAGAGATCTAAACAAGTTTAATGTAAAACGAGATCACATACATAGTATACGATTTATCAAGAGTATTTGATATATCAGTGTGAATAATGACGACTATTTCATACTGCACACATCACATTCGTACAGATTCGGATTCCTTTGAATTGAAACAACTAAACTTTCCAAAATTTCCTGGGAGAAGTAGATTTTCTGAAAACGGAATACTACAGTAAAAATACGTTTCTTGAGGCATACAATTTAGCAAACACGAATAAGCAACTTAGGTAAAAATTCCAGAACAAGAAAACTTTAGTTACCTCATACTCATGACCAAAAAGAAGGCATTTTAAACATGCATGAAACAAGTGTACTGAAAGAGGAGGAAAGCATCATCGAACATTTTTATCTTTGTATCTAGTGTAATCGCTATATATCGTATACGCACACATTTACCATGTTACAGTACATTATTGCTGAATTATCAAGACCTCATGCACCTCCATAGTATATACTATAAAATGAGCTTACAACCCAAAAGCAGAGAGAAGATGAAGGAAAAGCAGATGCATTAAAGCTGAATTAACTAATCATCACCAGCACCCTCCACCCATTCTTGCAGGTCTTCCAAATCCATGCTAGGTAGGCTCCGTGCAGCATAATTACTTTTGGTTACAGCAAGCATGTCCACTGTAGCAGGAGCGGGTTCAATCATTTTGTTCACTCTAAGTATAAAGCCCGGTGAGTCATGAATTTTAGAATCACCGTGACCAGTTACAAGTTGCACTTACATAACTGTCAAGTTAAGGTTTTGTTTTGACTTTCACCATTGTCATATTATGCTTCTACATATCATGGTCATGCACAATGCACAACTATAATAACTATATAATCAAAGCTACATCAAAAGTTTTTTCTTCAAAAAAATACAGCAAAAAGTACATTCAAAATCTGGCAATCCTTAATCTCACTGATAAGTCTGATCTCAGTGGCCACATTCATTTCATTTGAACACTTAAGGATGTTAAAATGCCCCATGAAGTACACTGAGGTAAAGGATGAAGAATGAGGATCAAAACGACTATCCCGTAAAATTCATATGCACCACATACCTTCGTGTAAGAGAATATTATCGTGCCAACATGCCTCGAGATTTTGATATTTTATAGGTATGCAATTTAGTCTGATATAATAAAATATTTACTGTAAAACACTTACTCTTTACTCAGAGCCTCTAAATTCCTTCTTCTCAACTCTTCAAATGTAATCCCAGTGTTTTGCTCCCATGCAAGTTTTTCAGATTCGAACTGCTTTTTCTTGTCATCAATGTCGAATCGCAATTTTTCAAGAGCAGATCTCATTTGCTCTTCACGTCTCTTTAACTATTATTCAAAAAGTAATAAAATCATTTTATCGTTAAAAACATAATACAGTACCTATACTGTGACACTGAATGAATTTTGAATTTACATCTCTTTCAGAATCCGTGATTCTCTGGGTGCGTTCTTTGACTTTCAGTTCAAAAACTTGTTCCATTTCTACTTCCATCTTCTTCATTTTTGAATCGTGATTTTTCTTTTCTTCCTCCATTTGAGCCAATGGGTTCCTGAAATGATATAACTTATTAGTTCAAAACGTTCATATATTTAGTGTTTTTCATCTCTAATGTGTACAACATCTAAAGTACAAAAGACAGGTAGCGGAACAAGGGTTATTTTTTACAAACAGTAAGGAATATCAGTACAGTAATGGAAAACATTTAAGCGAATATTTGCAACGAAGATACGGATGTAAAAAATTTGTTTTTGTATTCAATTAAATTTTTAAATGGTAACCATTATTAGTTTGATTTAAACAGCTTACTACAATACGCCGTAAGAACTAAGGACAAATAACTATCCTTGAATTCACCAGACAAAAATATTAGTATGTTTTGTTCCGATATTTTCAATGCATGCCAGTTTATTACTCTTTTAAGAATAATCCCAGCTAGTCTCAATTCGAATTGTAATACATGAAGCCAAATAACAAAAAACGGTTTTTCCATTAAAAATCTACTTTCAGTAAAATATACTCTAACTGTAAGTAATGGAAATTCCAACGATGCATTTCTAATTCATATCCATCTCGTGCTCTCCAAAAATCCATGCTTACTAACAGATAATTACACAAGTTCAAACCAACACCCTTCTCATGCAAAACAAACCCTTCATTCAGATCCTTATAGTGTGCAAGTTATTTGTATGTACTAAATAGTACTAATTAATCTTATTAGGATATCTAACCCCAAAGCCTTATGAAACTACTGATAAAACAATTCATCTGCATAAACCGGATGTTTACGTGAAAAATTCTATGTGGGTCATATCAAAAAGGTTTTCAATGAATGCTTGTCATCAAAGAATGACAGAGCTTTAAACAAAAGACATTTCAGCTTTTTTGAATACTAACAAATTTAATGTGTCTTAGCTTTCTAATCACTATAAAAAACTAATCTATCACCAATACAGACGAGAAGGATCTTCATCACAAAATCGGCACTGACCATTAATATCAAAAAGAGGTTTCGAACAAAAGGAATGAAGTATATTATTGAGGCAACGAATTTTGCATTGTTTTTATTCGATGTACACCGCGTATTCACTCATGTAATGTGTATAGATTGCAGTGCACTGCATTGCGAAACGCAATGCGTATCATCTCTTCTTCAAAATCTTCAATGAAAAAAGTGTAAAATATTTTTGGAATGAAGTACACTGAGCGAAGAGTTTACTATTGAACTATTGAAGAGTTTACTATTGAACTGCAATGGAACTCGTAAAAATCTCTTTTTAACAGTAAATTTCATGCAAAATGCCAAAAACATGCTCCTACAGAGTTCTCATAATCTCTAAAAATTGAAATCTATAAACACGCACATTTAGGTGACAAAGAGAAAGATAGGGAAATCTTCTTGGGTAAGATTTTAAAGCAATCGCATTCAACAAATACTACTGCATACTGTACTATTGTATACTTTTGGTCGTAATCGCAATTAGCAGAGCATGAGAGGTACAAATCAACGGGCATTGCTTTAACGTGCATCTGCTCCTTATGTTAACTTACCAGATTGTAATAAAACAATTAGGAACTCCAGGAGATTGAGCACTACTATCAAATTGAAACACACAACCAATACAACCCATCACCCATTGATCAGTTAGTTAAACATAATATGTGCTATACCTTATTTGATTCAAGTTAATTAGACAGAAGATTTTTAAGTTAAGTACACATTAATGGGACCATGTATACATTAATGAAAAATTATTTATATGCATTTGTACTGTTAATTTAGCACCCTCATATAAACTTAATTGACACAAATTGTTACCCTTTGAGAGAGTATCGGAACTTTAAAGAATAGATAAATAGCTTACTTATCAAATCCTTTCACTGGTTTCCCATCAGGTCCAAGGCCAGCCAACTTGCGACACCGAAAATTTTCATAGTGAACATTGTTGGTCACATCTTTCAGGTCTTGTAAATGCGTACGGACAACCATGTTCCGTAAAGCAACAAAGTCACAATGTTCCAAATTTTCGACTAAAGTTAAAAATTAAACGTGAACGTAAAAAACAAGAAATGCTTGAATCAAGTTTTATAGTATACTATATATCGGTTCAGTTCAAAGCTTACCAATCACCGTGCCCCAGGGATACTTTCGTCCGCGTAGTTTCTTGCCATCAACTTCCAAGACGGTGTTTGAACCAACAACGGCAAACGGAACACGTTCCCTCATCATCTTATTAATCTTATTTTCTTCCTCATCATCACAGTCGGGAAATTCGTAGATCTTGATTTTATTTTGTGCGATTTCGTTCAAAATCTACCCAAACATAAATGATAATTATCTTTCAGCCTTATGTGGAGAACCTTTAAAAAAAACTAATCTGGCAAGTGTTGCAATCCACATTATTACCTGCTTCTTGAAATGGGCACATTCTTCAGGTGTCAACGTATCCGCTTTCGCAATCACTGGAATTATGTTCACCTTGTCATGGAGTTTTTTCATGAGCTCAATGTCTAGAGCTTTCATTCCATGACCCGATGGTGCAACGAAATATAAACAACAATGAACACGGCTATCCAAAACAGCTTTCCTGTTCACCCTTGACTCAGCATTGAGATAATCTTCGTAGCGATTTTCGATGTAATCTAACACTGGTTGCCAGCTTCAAATCAAACACCATGTATTAAAATATATTCGCATTATATGTTACATGCTCTCCGCGAATAAGATTTTGTCTTTACCACTGGCTGTTGTCAATACTGTCCCCAAATCCAGGTGTGTCAACAATCGTTAATGCTAAATTCACACCATTTTCTTTCAAAAGAACTTTGCAAGTTTCGACCTACGTGGAAAATGAAATTCACCTTCATGAATCTACGAGTCATAAATACACCTCATTATGTACAAAGTACGACAAACACAAGTACGCACCTGTACAGTTTTTTTAACCCGATTGCTTGGTCCAGGATACTCTGGGGAGTATATATCGGCCAAAAACATCGAATTAATCAATGTCGACTTGCCTAATCCAGACTCGCCTAATTAACATAATTTGACAATAAAAAACTAAGTAGCTGCACAAAATGTCTCACAACTAAATGATCTGAATGAAAACAGTTAAAACAAAGCTTACCAACAACCATGAGGGTGAAATCGAACCCCTTCTTGACTGCTTTTCTATAAACCTGATTTGGTAAATTGGCGAATCCCACATAGCCATCCAACTCCTTTCGTCGTTTGTCCTTTTCCTGCTTTTCCATCTTCATTTTACTCTCCTTTGATTCTCTTTCTCTGTTGTCTTCGATAGTTCCGGCAGTATTATGGTGTGTTCGTATCGTATCAATTTTCCCCGACATGGAATTTAAATCTTTGGTTTGAATGCTATTACCACCACCAACTCCACTAAGACTAGTCGGTCCACTGTTTGCATTGTTTATGGTAGTTACTAGTGCAGGTGCAGGTGAAGTTTCATTCTTGAAGAATAGTTCTCTCTTGCTTTGTAACTATACATAAAAGACAAAATAAAAAATAAATAATTTTATGACTTTTATCAGTGCATAGTACAATAAGTACATGGGAAGAAAAGAATTCACAACACTTATGGAAGACCATGAAAAGAATGATGTGACATATAAAACGAAGCACTACGCATAAATATCATGGTACACTCAGCCATTACGGGGCTACAACAATACCCGTTCTTTCCACCTTAAATGTCAACATATTTGTTCATGTTGGACAGCTAAATGTCATAAGCACGACAAATGTAAAAGGCAACGGCAACTGCTGTTAAAAATACTTTTATTCTATCCCTTGCCTGTGTTAAAGAGGTTGCGATGAACTCTTGCAAAACATTACTTACATGCTACTACATAAACTTTCACTGGGGATGTCGGAAAACTCGTTGGCTGCCTATAATCACTTTTTCTTCATAATTCTAACCCTCATAATGTGTAATGCATTCTAATACGCCTCCATTCTAACATTTACTGAAACTGAAAACAACTACTGAAGGTGAATAATATGATATAGGTTTATAATTCGTATACTTTGATTGTATGTGTATGACAAAGTTCTATGTTCTATGTTCTATCAAGGATATTTATATCCTTCCTTATAAGGAAGCCACATACATTCTTTACTTTTCATCATAGGTTAGAAGGAATAATGATTAATGATTATATTCTGTGATAATAGTTGGACACAATGGCTTATTATGATTATTAAAATCAATGCAACTAAAATTAGAATCAGGATTTATTATTATAGAGCAACTCGAATCTTTAACATGTAACCAATTTGTGTTGAACAAAGACCGATTTCTGATTTACGTTAATATGAATCCAAAAATAATGACGATAGGGATAATACACAGAACCAGAGTTTGTTCATGATGAATAAAACTATTATTCTTAACATGTAATGATTATTAAAACCATAAAAAAACCACCCATTACAACCATACTTTCAATTTCTAACTAGCTAAAGTAACTTTTTCCACTCCTATTTGAATTTCAAGTAGCTAAGTTTTTCCTCTATGTATTATCTGTACCAGTAAACATGCTTTCTGTATCTTTTCCTGCAAGCCGCTTACAAGCCCAAGAACAAACTGATGTATAGAAAAAAATTAATGTGAGCAAATTTTGTTGCTTGCAAAGTTACACTTTCGACTTTCTGTTTTTTTAACCAAAGAATAGTAGTTCTTTATGCATATGTAAGATCATGCAAGCATATGTATCTGATTATTATTCCATGAGTAGAATTTATGAAATAAAGATGCTTATGAAAATTTCATGTTACATAAATGTTTTGGATAAAATAAAGTTTTAGAACTTGCTTTCACTTCGATGCATTTCATAAAATTAAATTTGGCCCTAACAAAACAAGAGCAAACAGAACATTATGCTAAATTACTTTTTTTGTACACAAGAACGAATTTTTTTTTTACGTATTACGTCTCCGGTATACTGACAGACTGACTAATCTTTCTTTCTTACATACCTACCTACATACATACGATTTCACTTTCATGAAAATTGCGATTACTTATGCATTAAATCATGAATAAAAAGATGTATGTGATCCGGAAAAACGTAATAGAACACCGACCGATCTGCATTTCGTCTCAAGCCTTAGTGTTAGAATTTCCAGAAACCGTTTTCATTTAGCTAAGCACCAGTAGAAAAAGAGTACACACCAAAAGTAGGTATATTAGCATTGGCAGCATTAACTATTCAATATTAACCCAGAGCGCTTCCTGCTTCAGCCCAACCGTTTCCTCTTATTACTAGACTAGAGTACCATTACAATGATTCACACTATGCACACATGTACAACACATTACATTTTTTTTGCAATTTTACTGACGGACGGGGAATGCAGCGTATCTACTAGTAGTTTTCTTACCATGTGAATCATCATTTTTCGTAAAAAGAGAAAGCCATGCACGCTACTTGATGTGTTTTAGTGTAATGAAATATTATTAAAAAAGCAACATTTCTACAACAAAAATTTTGTAACTTATTACCTACCAGTGGTAGGCTACCACGGTTTTCCCTAATACAACAAAATCGCTGTCAGTACACTAGTACATTTACAATATTGCTTTGTACATATTACATTAATCATAATCATATTATAAAATCTACGCACGGTATCACTTTCCCGTAATTATTTAACAATATGTATAATATAATGTTATCCCACACTGACTACCCACTTGGTAGTAAATAGGAAAGATGAATGGATGAGTTATACCTACTCATTGTATATGATTTTTGACGACTTACGTTCTCAGTTCCAGGGGCAGGGGCAGACCCGTTTTGTTGACTCTCATATAGTTTTTGCCTCTGAGCTAAACGATCAAGACTTGCTAAGCGATAGTTGCCACTTTTTGCACTACTATAAGAGCCTGCTGATCCAGTTCCGGTGAGAGAACTTCCATTGGAATAAACCCCACAACCAACTCAAGCAGTAGTGGGGG
>JAQIXX010001891.1:0-29015 GCA_034700605.1 Willowsia nigromaculata | reverse complement strand
TTCTAGCATGATGAACACCAATTCGACTATTCGATGACCTGCATCCCAAGTCCATGGGTTGCTGATCCGACTGTGAATGTACGTGAGGGCTGGTGTCCTGACGTACCAGGACAGAATTCGGTGGAGATAAAGCGGCACTTGGAGTACTTGTGCCACTTATTTTGTACATTGAAGGTTGTTGTGTAACAACAGCTCGGTTTTGGTTTGGACCGTAATGGGAGGAGTATACAGGGGGTTCCGGAGTTTGGTCTCGTACAGGCAAAGAAAGGCCTTGTGGTTGATGACTATGATGACTGTGAGAAGAAGTGGAGTAATTAGTTGGGCTTTTTATTACGTGATGAGCCGTAGATATTGCAGAAGGAGCGGGTCGTTCATATGGATGATTCGAAAGCATGACGCTTTTCGATTGTATACTATACGAGTCACTTATACTACTATTGTTACTTATATGAGACGGATGAGAATTTAAACCGGGAGATGAAGTTACAATCACTGGTTGAGATATAGAACTTATACGAGGAACACTATTATTTTGGCTGCTATTAATAACTATAGCACTAGCTGGCTTCAAGTGATGAATATTTTCAGGAGATCGGATTTCCCCACCGCCGCTTTCTCTCACAACAACGGATTGCTGCTGCGGTACATACGAATGGATTGTGTTTACGTGTCGACTATTTGCAACAATAGCAGACTGGCAACTGGAAGGCATTGATGAAGGCAGGGGTGCATTTTGATTTATTAATTCTCTTTCGTCTGTAATAATGCTGCTGTTCGATACGACTACTGGTGACGAGACCGGAGCACTGGACGCAGATATCAACGAGGAAGAACTATAAGTTACCACCGAGGCAGTAGAAACCGCACTGGCCGTTGTTACTGGCAAAACATTTTTCTCAGATTCTTGAGTCTCAAAGTCCGAGAGATCAAATTTTCTTTTCTTGGGAAGCCTCTTGAAGGATTCACTGCTACTACTGCTAGTTGGTCCTCCAGAGGTACAGCCACCACCACTATTCCCATCCTTGTAAGCGTCCTA
Organism: Willowsia nigromaculata; assembly: GCA_034700605.1. Classification (NCBI taxonomy): domain Eukaryota; kingdom Metazoa; phylum Arthropoda; class Collembola; order Entomobryomorpha; family Entomobryidae; genus Willowsia; species Willowsia nigromaculata. The sequence continues at coordinate 27,979 of JAQIXX010001891.1, read as the reverse complement.
CAATCATGCGTTATGAAAATATTAGTAAGGCAACTGTCAGAGTCACTTACACAATCTCAATTTATATTATTGATTAAAGGATGCACATACAGGCTTATTGGGTGTGCTATCGTTTCTTCCTCCTCCGCTGCTAGTGTCTACTCCACTAATACCATTTCCAGTGTTGGTCACGACCACTGGTGGCTGCTTAATCTGAAAGTATGGCAATGAAAGAGAAAAACATTAGTCAATTTGAGATAGGATAACATTACGTTCAATATCCCCCATACATCTATAGCACATTTCGCATACACTCTTCCAACATGATAAATAAACTTCATTTATAAGAAAATCAATACAAGAGAGTATACGATTACAATGTCCATGAAATGGAATGAAACTAAAATTGCTACTCATTTTCGATGACACGAAACGACAGACAAAACTGGATAAACTACTATATAATAACTACTTTTTATGCTTATATTTGACCCTGTTGCTGCCTGCATACCATGATATGATGCACACTCCGAGATTGTCTCGTCAACCACTAGCTATACGTACCACACTGGTCAAACTGTTATATTCCATGATGGAACAAAAAAGAAAGCTCATGGATAATTTCACCTTGATTTCCGACTTGCTGTTGTGTTCAGTTTTTAGCTACATGAAAATGAAATGGAAGCACCCAAACACCTAAAAAACACCTTGCTGCTTTCACCAGCAAGTCGGCGATATCTTGCAGCAGGTTTTTGTTTTGACCAAGGGAAAGTAGAGAAAGTAGAAAAAGAGAAACAACAGTTCCAAACCAAACGCAAGTTTTCTAGACGTTTTTTCTAGCCTCATTTCTAGAAGTCGTAAGTCGGGGCAGTATAGTTAACGACTGACGATACAACAACGCAACAACATACTTTCCTTTTTTCCCTTTCACTGTACACGCCGGAGCTTTCATTTTTACACCTTGTATTTTTCTTTCTGATGATGCACATTATTTTGGTGGTCGAGCGATGTGTCACGACAGGAGACGATTGGTGGACGAGAAAGTGAATATACTAATCATGAAGCTCGCCGAATGAACCATAAATTAACTTACTCCATTTTTGTCTTTACTATTTCATATTGTAATTTTCACCGAAAAACATTTACGTCAGGTGTACATGCGTATGATGTATGTAATTTCTCCCTATGCTTTCATTATGTAAATGGAAACACATACGTACCTGATTATTTGAAGAAGTGGAGCTCCAATCTTCTGATTTGTGAGTAGCACCCCCATTGGTAGATGAAATTGAATTCCCTACATCACCATTACTTGTAATCTCTGATTTTCCATTTGTGTTGGATGAATTATCAGATTGGAAGTGATTGGATGTCGCGTTCTGAGGAGATTCAGATGTGGAAGGACCTGATTGCTGCACCACGGGAGCAGGACTTTGTCTTCTGCCACCTCTTCCACCAGCACCCCTTCCCCTAGTGGATGTCTTTGTGACTCCACCCCGACCATTCCGGCGCCTGTTTGTTTCTGGCTCAGCTACAAAAATATAAAGTATATCATGATGATAACACACGGTTGGGGTTTAATATTATCAGGCGCCACAAGATTTGGAAGACTTACCATTATTAGCTGTGTCAACGTTTGCCTTTCTTCGTCCCATGAGTTCTAATTTAGTTTTACAAGCCTGAGTGCTTCAGAAACAGCAGCAAGGCAAACGAGAAATTCCCCACTGAAGGGTTCAAGTTATTGGTTCCGGTTGAAGGAATAGTTGACAAACATTTGTGTTCCTTTTCCTAACCAATCCAAAATATCATGATCTCAACGTGATTCATATTGCTTTATTTGTACTTTAAACTCCAGCTGTCATTCGTTTCCCTTTCACCTCTTCCGGCTGCCGTTTTTCTAAGATCAATACATTTTGGTGCCCACTCCTTCGTCGTATTCTGCAAATAGAAAAGATTCAAAATATTAACATTGAATGTATAACTTATTGCAAAACTAAAAGTTTTCATTATTACAGACTCTTTCTCATGTTTCATTTCTTCCATTTTAAAGGGGAAACTGAGGTCGGGATCACCACGTATTATTATCTGTGGTTCCTCATTTATCTCATTTTCTGCCATGTACCCTTTTCATTTCATGCAAACTTTTGCAAAGATAAAGAATAAAGCTTAGTTGGAGATTTTCCTCCGTCTAAAGATGAAAGAGGGACAAAATACAAGCAGTCCAACTTGATAGGAAAGCTCAAAAGTTGTAAAAATAAACGCGCATGGACATTTTATGTTCGTCTTCCCCTTTCCACTTTCTTGTTTTCCTTCATACTTCTCATACTACAGACTCAGCGAATATTGTGTGCAACCAACCAGCCACGATAATCATATTTCATAGTTGACACTAGTGACGCCTCCCATTCCGAACACTTGAAACGATTGCACGTGCTTGAGCAAAGTAAATTGTTTGTAATTAGTTTGATACATACCTGGAATCTATCATCGTCAAAACACTAACCAAGTGCACTTCCTTTTCCTGAACAAAAAAAAACTATAGTCTGGTCTTATGAACCTGTGCCTATGATAAGTCAAGTGCCAAGATGTCTGCTTTGCAGATTATATTGAAAGAATTCAACATAACGGCACATTATGCAATTTTTGTCTGTGAGAGACTTTATCTATCAAAGACAGTAAAATTATTTTGAGAGACAACGGTTAACTTTCATTGGCATTGCCTTTGGTTCTTCAAGGAAAAATTCTTCATTACTTATTTGCTGCTGTCGACTATCAACATGGTATCATCATCGTATGAAAACATTTATCTTTCCCCATTTCATGATGAATCAAGCCATCCCAAAATTAGAAAATGACAAACATGAGCATAATTGCTTTTGACAATAAGCTAATAAAATAATACAGGTTCTTGTCGTCAGATTCTGATTGTTTTCAAAAACTTTATAATCTCCACCCATCTAACGCCAACGCCAATTACTTTGCAGTCAAGAAGTACACACCTACTGTTATTACACAGTATAGCAGGAGGACGCTATATTTAAGTGTGTGTTTGGAGTTGGAGGGGAAAGAAAAAGCGGAAAAGTAGAGGACACTGACATATAATGCAACAATGTTTCTCAGTAAAAACTCTTGTAGATGTTTAAAAAGAGAGCAAGAGTTGAAAAAAATTGAAAAGAAAAATCACAGGATGTTGGGTAAAGTTTTTATGTGCCCACAATAAAACATCAACATGATGATATTGATGATGATAAAATAAAAATGGAAAATGCAGTTTAGAAAAAAATTTGTGTAATATGTACATATAGTCTCAGAGAAGTGTTTATGGACAAATAATATTGCATGAGAAATACAATTTGGGATGACTGGGAACGCTGTAAAAAGTCACATCTTTACCAATTTTTTCTTCATATTATTCGTCTCCTCTCACCGTCCTCCTTTTCTAAACCCACCTGAATGTACGAGGGTGATTTTACTACATTATATATGCTACTTGGTTCTAATGTCTTGACTTGCCACGTAGATCCCTATTCACGATTAATTTACGTGTAACAAACCGATGTAGTTCGTATCACCCTTCCTTGACAAAAAAATCTGATAAAAGTTCACTTGAGAAACGCGCAAGGGTAAAATTACTCTCTCGTAATAACAGAGTCGTGTATTTATGATGGAGTCAAAGACAATTTAAAGGAAATTCCGAAAACCACACATTTGTAAACTCATTATCGTTGTCGTACAAACGTACAAAAAGTGAGTTGAGTCGAGAGCGTTTTTTTATTTCACTACAAATATGAGTGAGACCTAGAAAAATACACACGCTATATACATAATATCTAAGCAAACGATGCATATATCATGTGCTTAAGATTTTTCCCAAAAAAATGATTTTTTAACAGTTTTTTCAAACTCATTTTTGCATGTTCTTACATATCCTATTACAAGAAGAGGCTATTACAGGGTAATGATAATCATTGACACATTATATACAAGAAAATATATATGAATGGTGCGTTTTTATAAGTGGGGTGACCAAATGGTGATTTTCGTTCTTTGGAGTAAACGCTAATATCATGGTGGAGGGTAAAGGAGGAGTGGTTAGTAAACAATAAAAAATCGTAAAATATATTTTACCTACCTGTTTGTCACAATGTTTACGGTTTCATTTTTATTATTATGATTCATAGTTTGCTGTGCAGGTAGGCACCTGCCACACTGTACCATATAGTATTCACAGAGCAGAAGTTCTTAAATGATAGCGTATCATAGAAGCACACCTGGTCAAGAAAATCGTGTGCATGACCAATATAACATATTATGCAGGTACAGGAACAGCGAGACTGACAATCTCTTTCATTTCAGATTCTTTTTTATCGTTATACATAGGTGGATATGCAATAAAATGAGAAAAAATTCAGGGAAAATGTCATCTATAAACAATTTTATTCCTCCGACTATCCATCAAATTAGCCTCATGAACCTAACTGTGTGGTAAACTTGAAGGGGTTTCGTTTGAGATCAACAATTGGGATTTGAGCAGTACATGCAAACAGGTAGATATATTATTCACCTTTTTATTTAACCAGGTAAAGTAAGTTCATATTATTATGGGTATTGGTTCTGCAGTTTATATACTCCTGTTCGAGCATCGGCATCAAGCTGAGATTTAACAACGATGCGGTCACATTAAACATAATGGCAAAAGTTTTTTTCCTAGGGAGAAATGCACCACATAGTGTTGTTGTGGCTTAACTGAATCAAACATACGATTTCATTTGTCTGTGTGCAGTATTATGTGCCATGCAAATTATCACAGACATGGTAATCTGACGTGTTCATAAAAACTGCATTTTCACCTTAAAGAAAACTGGATATATAACCATATCATTCTAAAAATACTAATAAAATTTAGCATGTAAACTTCCATACTTTTTACTAAACCATTAACTTTTCCAAAGTTCATTCTGAAACACCTATTCATGACACCATGAAAATGTTTTTTTTATGATTTTCATTTGTAAAACTACTTGGTGGTATTGCCTTTAATATTGCTGTTCTTTGAAGTTTTTTTGGATAATAGCTCACCCATGCCCGACTCCCTAAAGTCTTAAAACGCTTGATGCTGGTAAAAAGTTTTGAAGCATCAAAAATTTTAAGAATTATAACATGGATGATGCATGTGAAGTGAATATACGACTTCACTTGGTGCTCAAAGTAGAGAGAGAGAACATTCCCGATTCCCACCATTTTATTACTTTCTTGGTTTTGAATTGTCATCATTGCGAATGATAGCAATTTTTAAATGGTAGAGTAAAACAAGGTTTTCCACAAAATAAGGCAAACATGTATTCACATTATTATCATGGTACGGGTTACAGAGTTCTCACCGTAGCTTATTGAGTGCTAAGAGCAAGTATGACATGACAATTATTTGTAAAGGTAGAGAAGAAACTCTTAGCATGATAAAACAGGTAATACGGAAAAAAATTCACCGGTGATGACTATGATGATGACAAAAAAGGACGTGTCAAAAAGTGACATACATAAATCAGCGTGAAACCCATGAATAATGTACTTTTCACGAGAAATATTATCACATTAAAGTCAACCACGCAAAAAGCAAGCAAACCTCTGAAAAAAGTTTAAGACAGCGTGCTCGACTAATTTTATACATTTTAGCAAATTCATAAAAAAATACTGTTGTTCTGCAGTCATAAATGCGATGCCATATCACATCTTAAGATACTTTACTGTAATTCGAGTGCTAATGGCGGAGAAAACTTTTTAATCGTCTTCACATGACACAAGACAACATTGTTGAGCAAATGTGGTTATCTCTAATTTTCTAGTTATGAAAATATGAGCAATCATACACTGAATTAGTTACTATTTTAGGTTTTTAATGTATCCAGATGCTTGTTACAAAAAAATAACCACTTGCTTGGCTTCTTCTGAGTAATGACATTTTCTCAGCGCATTTTCTTCACGTTGAAAACAATTTAAAATTTCTTATTTCCACCAAGCAATCACATTACATTATTACAACCGGATGCCAAATCACGTCTTTCGTTTTCCAGAAAAGTTCCGCCGAGCGTCTCCGGACGTTCGAGTTTGGATACTCTTGTGAAAGTGTATCCAACGAAAAGCACCAATCTTTTTACCAATACGTAAGTTGAGCTCGACAGTTGCGAAGCACTATACTACATTCTCGTTCCCATTTATACCTTGTTGCTCAAACGTCGATGCTAATAATTCTACACGGTACACACTTTTCTACGATACGATGTTGTAGCAGATTTTCTTCTTCGCTGATGCCCTATAGATTTCCTTGGCTTCGTTTCTTTCTTGTTTTTCTTCTATAGCACAATCTTTCCTTTTATTGAAATGGAAACACTGCAAACTACAATTCATAATTTATTATGAATCAGCTTATGATTACACCCTTTCTTTCTTACATCACAAAACAGTCATTTCGCCCTCGTTCATGATGTACATACAAACTGTGTTACTTTCACCACTTACGACGTACTATAACAGAATCAATTGTGAGTCAGTTTTGAATATGTTTTAGTGACAACTGTATGTGAGGGATAGTGAATTATCACGATTTGGAAATTGTAACGAGGATAAATGACTCACCCGAATCTCGATGTCAAATCCAAGTTTTTTAAGTACCGAATTTTTATTACAAATCTAAGGTAGCAGTGATCGCAACAGTTAACAAAACATATTTTAAGACAAAAATTGTCTCTTACTGTTGATGATAGTAGGATGATGAAATGACGAGAATGGTGTTAGTGACGACGACGAGTATCTTTCTTCTTCCTATCATTTTCTCACACTTCAATCAAAAGCTATCTTCACAGTCAACACCCTATACCCTATTCACTAATATAAGACAAACCCAACGCTATTCTTAATTTTCCATTTCTTTTTTTCTACACACCTACACATCCTCAGATTCATTGATTCCTTTTAGCATCAAAAAGACATAGGACTTGCATTATGCATACCAAATACATAAAGGTAATACAATGCAAACATGAGGACACGCATTGACAATAGCAATAAGGTGTTACAATACGAATCACGAATGGATAATGCTTTTGCTATCAGGATGAAGAGCAGAGCGTTATTTTATTTATAATGCACGTGTTTGGTACGCACAAATACACCGTTCATACGTACTCTCAGCATATAGGTGGTTACATTACGTATCGCTTTGATTTTCATTAATCTAGAATCACATTTTTAGTGTAACCGACAGTTCCACCTAAAGAAATAAAGGCCAAGTAAAGGATTGTGCAAAACCAGACACACCAAAGTACGGCACATAATTTCTGAGGTGTGATGCGGCGTGTCCTTATTATAAGCAAAGTTTAAGGCCTAGTTGAAACAATGACTCAATTAAGTCGGCATTGTTTGTATTTTCAACCGACAGTAAGTAACACACAGTTTCACATCTCTCAATGCCGATAATCCTTACAGAATCAGCATTACACATATATGATACGTGCACTGACGTGCAAATAAGGTGTCTCTAAACAATGATTGTAATATGTGAGCAGTGTGTGTGTTGATTGTATTTTTAAGTTTCTGCGTCTTCCACGATTTGATTTGTTTGTAGTATGCAGTAAGTAGTAAATAATGTCATTCATATTTTTATTATTTTATAAACAAGCTTTTGACTTGTAAGCCTATTTGTATATTACAGAGTGTTATGCCATAAAAAATACCAAAAATACATACAAACCGCTTTATGCTGCGATTGAATTAAAATCAAGTTATTTGTATCAGACATAATGTCAATGTTATAGCACATTAAATTGTTGTTTAGCTTTGAGCATTATCTTAAACGAGTATTAAGGATGTATATCTTGCGCGAGAAAACTGTTCAAAATCTTGTAGACATTCAAACTAAATCTGCCTAAAATATTGACATTTGAATAAGGTGACGCATTTAGTTAGACTGAAAATAGTGGCTTAGTTATTTAGTTATACTAGTATAAAGTCAGAAAAATTTTCTGACAAAATTTGTACAATTAAGTTATAATTATAATTTTAATGCAGCCTGTTTAAAATCGTGCATTGCATCAGCGGAAGTTGGAAAGCATCGACTAAGGTATAATTTCTGCCTCCTGAGTCTCGTCTGGCGAGTTTATATTTTTTTAAATAGCGACGCTACTAGACTGTGATAGTGTCATGAATCCTATTTTTCGTACCCATACTACACTATGTGATAACAGAACTACCCGAGTGTGGCAGAATCTAGACACTAGACAGACAACATTTTATTCCAAGCAAAAATACTGATAGTAGTAGCATTGTAATTTGATCGACATGATGATGACGTGATGGCATTGAACGAGATGAGAGTATACTATTTACTATGTAGGCTCAAATATACAGCATGTATTTGCACAATTGTAACAATTGTGATTGTGTTAGAGCAATGCATTGAAGTCGTGAAATCATATGCATGTGTATGGACATGTAATAATAATGTAATCTTATATCAAATCCAATATACACCTTTATTTACATGTCAATAAGTAAGTAATCATCATCAGATAATCTACAGCGTTTAATTTTACAAGGGTGATAATGCATCTTTCAAGATGATGGGATGAAATCAATGGACCAACATATCTATAATCGTAAATCATTTTACCACGAAGCATGTAAACTTGTAGTGGAATGGTGTGCAGAAAAGTGCATCAAATGCATTTTGAAGGTGATGATAGGATCTAACTAGTTGTGCGCAGTGTGTATCTCATTACCAAAAGTCCCGTGGGAGAATAAAGCAGAAAATCTCTGTGTAGACCAAGTAGACTTATTTACATTAAAATATATATTACGCGCAAGACTGTAGATGTGTGATATGTTTTAGTATTAAATTGAATGCATATATTGGCCTGCATGATCACGATGATGACCAATTCAGTAATCTAGGTCTTGAGTTTTCCTACATAAATTAGTAGTAACTTGATTCACTTGTTGGCTCGTTATTTTCAGACATTTTTACAGTTTTGATGAGAGAGGAGGACGAACGTGTCAACTAGCCAACTGTATAGTTTAAGTTATAGTACAGATTTTTAGTTTGGTTAATGTACTTGGCATTGGCAAAATTGTATATCATGTCCTCCAATGATGATGATGATGATGTTTGTATTTATGCAACTAGGTATGTACCATTTCTCAATATCAATATTGCACGAAACGTACCTATTAGCAAAACTGAATTTGGTTGGTTAAGCATCTTCTGTGTAGTATCAATTTTCTTGAAGTATGTGTGTGCATGTGATGACAAGAAGGATTTAATAAGCACACAACAACTACAGACTACATGTCATGATCAAAATAAGAAAATGCAAAAATTATGCTCATTCAATGTAAATTTAAACTTATGATGAATGGTTCTTCAATTAGGTGCATTGTAACATTAACTGTGAGCATCTCAATTAGTAGTTTGCTACTCTACCTATATACGTACGACATGTATTCATTTCGTATCGATTATAAATAAACTCAAAAGTCAGTGCTGAGATGACGAGCATTAATGTATAATTGAATATTAATAAAAATACCGTTTAGATGTAATACTCGTGTAATAAATCAACAATCAGAAAGTGCAATCATCAAACATGTAAATCTAATTAACAGCAAACACGATGAATCTTTGAATCTGTCACACAATGACAATCAAGTGTCGGTTTGAGTACACATGGTGAGAAAACACAGAAATAAATACAAACATACCCACATAAGGAGAAACTTTAACCTGGACCCACGGCACTATCAGGTAGTTTGTTCACGATGCAAAATGTGTACACTTTTAAGAAACCGTTCTTAATTTAACATTACGCAAAGTTTATACACTGAATATTATATTCTTCCATTAAATGAGTGCATGTTCACTTCATGCTTGTGATATGAGAGTTCTTCGGGTGTCACCGACCACCAACCTATCCAATTTAAAACTGGAGACAACAGTTGAAATTTTAACAATTTTCAAATACCTATATGTATTTTGTGTGATGCATCAAGCACCCTATTCATTATTCCTGACACGATTTTGAGAAATACGCATGCTTGCAACAAAAATGAATAAAAGTAGTAGTCCCTTCATTCATGCACTCACATTCACACTGTCAAAATACGTATGTGCATATGTGCATGCAGTTGTTCCTCTGACACTATTTGGTGACCAAGCATGTTTGGTCGAATGAATAAGTAATTGAAACCAGGCTCATGTAGTATAGGTACTCTTACAAGTGAACGTAGAGTTGAGACTTGGTCCCGATGTTGTATACAGCTTGTGAACGTATAAGTGTGACTTCCTCCCCTCCCCCAAACCAGAGAAACGATACCTTTTTGCTACAATACAAAATACCTTGGGAAGCGTACTAGTAAGATATTTTTAACCCTACTCTAAATTAATGTTGTGTATGGGCTTGTCATTTTAAAGTATAAATGGACTCTTTTATTCCTAATTTTACACCAGAAACACCTACTTATACTTGTCCCTTTTATGTCGATTAGAAACCCTAGCCAGTCATACATGTACACAAACTTCAATTGTGTTGTAATATATTTAGATGAAAGATAGGTCGTTTGTAGGTAAAATACCAGAAATCAAACTCCACAATCTTCATGTCTGAATGGAGAGAAAGAGGAAGTGGGTTATACCTGAGGGGCTCCGCACTGGCATCTCCCTTCCTGCAGACCGATGGTAGATGCTTAGATAGCACATTTGATTATTTAACTTCTACTTCTAAACTCTACACTACGATATAATTCAAAAAAAATAATCTCACTTATCTCCATTTCTAGAAATACATAAAATTGTACTCAATTTGAATTACATAAAGAATACATGGCTATATAACCAGTTAAAACGGTTTAGGATGGGTGCCATGCATTTCTCCCTTCAATGTCAACTTATTTATTGTTCTATCTACGCTCGTCAAATAAAGTATTCATGAAATAATTACAGCAAAATTTGCGTGGTCGTAAACGAGCCGCCTATGTAGACGGGCTTCTGCGTAGAAGAACTTCATTACATGGTGCATCAACTCAAGTCCTCTTTCTCGGAAAACTGCAGCAACTCACTTAAATAAACAAATTATTGTTTGAAACAAAGACAAAAATCAATTTTTATGCTGCTGAATTAGAATGGATTGAATGCTTAATACTAGACTAGAGTCAACATTATAGAGGGAAGGAATATTGAATATTTGTGTATTAGCATGAACGTGATAAAAGTACATGGCGGTGTATGGCGCACGTACTACACGCAATCATCATCATTAAAGCTACTTACCAGCTACCGATATAGTTGATCATTTAGTGAAGGTATCCCTTCTCACAGCGAAATTATCACAAATTTGCAATTTGTTTACATGCTGCTCATCAATCACTGATTACAATCCTCCTAAAATATTTTTTCACGATAGCTTCATCTATTACGTACAGGTAGTTAGTTTTCAAGTTTTCCTTGTACAATGTTCGCGTAATAGTCTGTAAGTATGGGTTATCAGAATCAGGGGTTTCCTTTTATTACATACACACAGTGAAATTGGCAATACTGTGGTGTTATTTAGAATATGTCTACTCCGATGGTTTCGAATTAGCAAACACTGCAAACAGAAGAGGTACAATGACTCCTGCAAACTGTCAAATTAGCTTTTGGACTCCCGAAGTCCCGAATTAAAGTTACCTTTTTTCTTTGTACGTCTTGTATATTATAGCTTTTTCGTTGATAAATTATCAGGAAACATGCACTATGTTGGTCAAATCAGTAAAAGAGCAATAAATAATATCGTTATACTCTTTGGTCAGGAGAATAGCGAGGTGTATAAAACCCACCATTTAAGCTCACGTGCTGTCTGATTTCAACTTTAATTGTGCCAATCACATACATGTACGTTATTTCATGTACATTGTAAATTGCGTGCTGCTTGTTGCAAAGATCCGATTTTTTATTAACAATGAAAATCTGCAATCTAGGACGGGTTGTAACCACATCAAACGTGTTCTCAATATTTCATTAAAATTCTCTGTATTAAATCAAACGCTGCTTTCCCGCAACGTCTGTCCCTAAAGAAATTATCCGTGTATATATTTAGGTAGAAAATAAGAAACACGTCAGGTAAACTGATTTCTTAGGCATGAAATCACTTTTTCGCCAATTGCAACTTTTGAGTTCTTTCTGTTCTGTCCTTCCACTGTAATTATTGCCATATATATAAAGGCTTAAGCAGAAAGCTACAATGATAAATTAAATTAAACCCCACAGCCACGTTTACACTGTCATTATAGAGATTTTTTGCAACAAGAAACAAGAAACTGGCGTTCAGTGTACTGTTCCTACCTCATCATTACTAAAGATGACGAACTGATGGGCTCTAATTCTAATGGCTGTTTCTGTTATTTACGGTTAAATATTGCCTCAATCTTAATACGTCTGTCTGCATTACAAACCAAAAGAAAATATAACGAAATAATATTGATGTTTCTGTTGCTCGTGAGCTACATTTCATAACTTGTAGGCAGAGAGCAGTGTTCAAAAACATGCACATAAATCGATGAAACCCGTCTTATCTCTTTAACTTCCTCAAAAATCACTAAAATTATGGATTCCGTGACTATTTCCAACAATTATCGATTAGGTGGGAGTGAAAGCGCATTACAACTCAACTCGAATACGTATGCATGCTACAGTTTAAATAATGTAATATTTTATTGCATATAAACCACGAACGCATATTCTTTTGTAATGCTAATTTAGTTTCATGTGGCTTTTATCAGTTTATACTCCCCAAGGGAAAGCGTTGATACCCTGGCGATCACCACTTCATCAATCATGTGTCTTGATCTCGCACATCAGTCATTTCAATCAACATTATAAATCTTTCACAATCTTATTTTATTCGAGCGTTTAGTCCTTAGCATATCACAAGAGTACCTTCACTAACTCAATAAAATGGAAATTAGAACTCGGATTGTGTTCAATGTGCTTTGGGACCATTTCATCAAATACGATTCAGGTCTTCACGACTATCTTGTTGTTTCAATGTCTTGAAGTTATCAGCCGATTTACATTTTGAATGCCTTCTACGTGAGCTAATATTTCAAGTTGTCTTCTATGCAGGTCTGTATAATATATTTGCACTCACAATATATGTAAATGGTCTCTTTGATACTCTTTAACATTACAGCAACAACTCTTACATAGTATCATTGACAAGACACTGTTTATGTGGCCATTTAATTGACTAGAAGCAAATCGAATTGATGGGAAAGACTAGTTATGTTTAGTGAAATATTAAGATTTTTTGGTTGCAGAACATTAAATATTTGTATCAGTTTAAAGTGTGATAGCATCTCCTGTAGTGCTTAAGCTACACGAATCGTTCCTCACCGTAGGGGTCATAACGCTTTGAAAGCATTTTTCCGTTTCCATAATTTTCATGAGATAGCAGTCAAGTCAAGTCTTGTGTTTTGATCTTGAAAGACTCCTGACCATCACAGCGGGCGGAAATTATATTATTTTTGCACAGTCCACAAAAAGTGTCGGTGGATCATTTTCTTTTGCTTCAACAACTGACAATACGAGATACAAGACGTCCGCCTAAAATTTCATATTATACATAATACTGTGCTTATTTTATTCATGTATGCATGTTTAGATATGCACATACCTAATTTCGGTGTTTTACTTTAGAGTTTGTGTAGTACAAGCTGGTAGTATGTAATTCAGGTAACAGGGTAGCCTCATTGAGGACAAGAAGTTATATTCTTTAGAACGGGAACACATAGCATCATGAAATTCCTGTTACGACAATTAATGGATAACAAGAGATTCTGCTTGCATCTTAGCTGACAAAAGCTATTAAAGTTAGACCATACAAACTGAATATTATGTGCATGTAAATTAAATCGACTTCCTCCGACTGCTGATATGCACAAAGCAGCGGTAACAGAGAAGTCGTAATAATCAATACTTCTGTTTTTATGATTTTCTTTATATTAATAGTCGTTCGTTGTGTCGGTAAGGGGTTTTCAAAGTAGTTCTTATGACTGACATCATCCATTGTATCTCTTCTCGTTTCTGCTCAATGTTGGCTTCAAACTTTTGAATCCTAAACGCAACGTTTATGCCTAAATAATGCAAACATTTTTTAAAAGTTCATGGGATGTAATTACTGTACACGGCCAAACATCCTCAAAAGAAACCCCGAAAATGGATAGGAAGCGAGTTAAATCATAAAATGGCAAGTTATTAAATCCAACAGCGAAGTCAGTGGGAAATTGCTAGGAATTATTTACTCCTGACAATTATCGAACTTCTGATAATGCTTCTTCAACTTACGAATAACAAATTTGGATCACAACATGACAGCAAGTAATTAAGTCTTGACCAATTTGTCCTTATGTGCTTCAACCTAGTAGTGTGAGATTCATGGGATGAGAAAAGAATTAAAATTGGGATGCTACATTTTGTACAAACTCACATATACCTATAAAGATTACATATTATACGCTCATCTTCATATCATCATGTGTGCAGATTGCACATAATGAAGTGAAAACATTTACTCGTAGTTTTTTCCGTTGCTTTGATTGATGTGGAGAGATTAACCAGACAGCCTCATGATCAGAGAGTAGCGACATTTAAGCTGCATTCATGAAAACATTTTCTTAACTTATTGGTTTGTTTGGTTTCCAAATAGTTCCCACATTTCAAAACAATTCACCCAAACATAAATACCTAAAAATATCAATATCAACTCTGTATGTCCGTTTATACGATAAAATTTACAATTAAAAAGACACGGATAACTTTGAGAATCAACTCGAGTCTCATATTGCCCAAAACATCTAAATTTAGCGATAGTCAAAATCACGAATGAAAGATTTTCGATTAAACAATGATTTAACCTTCATAATAGTAATCATGTGGTCTATGAATGAAATACATACTGACGCACACAAATTGCATGATCATTTAAAACCCTTGCCTTGCTTAGACTAAAAGCTAGAGGCAAACGCTGTCTGTTTTAACGGTGATGATCATGTTCTTCTTAATGTAATGCATAAATTTATGTTCAGCTTTTAGATTAGATAATTGTTTTCAGGAATTAGTTATGTTATGGTCATACAAAAAGCAGTAATTTACTTGGCTCCAATTATTTGCAAGAGTTTACTTGAATTTTTTCATGATTTTTTATGTTGGCATACGTTAAAATTAGCTATTGTCTGACAAGAAGGAGTGATGATGGAAATTTCATTTAATTATCCCTACAGCTAGTGTTGGTGAATGTAAAAAATAATTAAATATGGTATTATTATAGCAGTGCACATCATTGCTTTTTATGGAACAACTGGCATTAAATGGAATTCCTATATGCACGGCTTTTCTAGAGGTCGAAAGTAAGTGTAAGAGTTGACCAAAGACAAAAGAAAGCTTCAATCAAATTCAAACAAGCTTTGGCAGCTGAAATAAATAATCAGACAAATTATTGTACGAACTTTAGTTGCTGATGAAATAATTTCCATCCTGTAAGCGTTAACTTTTACAACTCATTTACGCTTTCTATTTTGCAAAGCAAATGATGTGTACAGTAATTTTGAGAACTGTGTGAGATCTCATTAGAACACAAAATAATTACTACTTTAAGAGCAGAGCTAACAAGAAAACTGAAATAAAATCATGTATTTCAGACACTTGGAAAAGTACAATGAGAGAAACAATGAGATTTTTACAGAACATCATCATCATTGGTAATTTCCTTTGGTTTTGTATCAACAAAAAAATGTACTTGATAACAAAAGTGACCAGAAGGCAAAACCGCCAAAAACTTGAAATCAAGTCAAATTCACATCTTTCGAAATTGTAAATGTGATATAAACTGATGAGAAACTAGTTGCACAAAAGTATATCATATATAGTGTCTTATTATTTTGACAGCAAATGAATACGTGAGTAAAAAAAGAAATTACGAAAAAATGAAAGAAAAAAGTGGTTCCAGCGGAAGTGGGACTTTTTAGTCAGTTAGCTTACTTACGAGAAGAAATGAATGCTTGAATATTTCATTTTATGACTTCACAACGCATATCATTTTATAACCCTTCCTTCACCCACACTCGACTCCACAGCTCATTCTCTCACAATTTTTTACCGGCTCAACCAACTGAACCAACCTTCTCTTTTGAGCTACTTGATATGCACTCAGCAACTACCAATCCACATGTTAGCGAAGAATGCTCCCAGAAATTAACAGACAACTTTGTTTGCTTGGTTGATTTTATAGCAGCGCATAGTTTTGTATGTATACTTGGTTGATACTAATGACAGTCGCATTTATTTGCATTATCCATGTGAATACACGGATAAAAAATAAATTTAAAAAATGAACTGGTAGTTTTCGCAGTGAACGATGAATGCTCCTATTGTGTTGCTACCTCATTCACTGGTCACTTGTCAGCTATTCACTCATCAAGATTTCCTTAAAGCCCTGTGACTATGCATGCGTCCAAACGAAGCACCTCACCAACTCCTTCCATCATAGTTGCTCATTTTTCTTTCGACAATAATGCTGCCGTCTACTCTACATGTAGACACAGGAGGTTAACATAATGGTTTAGTGTACATATCTCTACTACTACTACGTCTGATACACTATTCATTTTTTTGATTGCACCAAAGACAAAAATGAGGGAATGAATTATCGTCAGTGAGACTGAATGGCAGTATTATAGTTGGCAATCAACAATAGTTTATTATGGATTGCCTATTCATTTCCACAAAAATCAAAAGTACCTATAGAGAGTCTCTCTTCTGGAAAATGAGAATGGATTGCTGGTCACTGACGATGATTCTCACTAGAATTTGGTTTCACGCATTACGTATACTATCGCTGTACAATCTCATAAATACAAACAAATCTGAAAAATAAGTAGTTGGAAAAGTAGAAAAATGTTTGAATGCATGAATGATCATCTAAAGCGCACACCTCATGCACGTAAAACTACTGACTGCAATAAGCTGCGCCTACGCAAAATTCAATGGTCACCTTTTTTTATTTTCACAGCAGAAAATATGACCAGCTCTCGCTTATAGGTAGTTACTTTCCATGGTATAGTGTTTCCTTTTTATGGAGTAGTAAATTGTGTTGTTTTTATATTCTCAAAGTACAACGATATGCAAACGAGCAAGCGAAAAGTTCATTTTCATCGGGCAGCTATTTAGAATAGTACAAAAAATGGTTAAGTGTTCGCATTTTTATCGTCATATTTTACTACTACACTGAAGGCATACCTACTCACTAACAAAAACTTTACAATTTACTACTTCAGTACACGCCAGTTCTACAAAATGCAACAGAGTTTCAAGTTTTTACTATTATTTGGATGTTATTACTTACTAGTTCGCTAACACTTTTATTTTCACATTTTTTCTGCCACACCATTGTCCAGTGTACTATTACGTCTACAAATGGACTACTACTACCATCACTTTGCCTTTGTTATTAATGGGAATGGGATAATACCTATTATGCCTCCGGTTACTAGCATTATATATTATATTCATGAACGACGAGATGACGACTGTTCTTTGTTTTAAAGAAATAATAGCTCACATCCTCCTTCCATGCCATATTTCATTTTTTAGAATTGAGCATTAAAAATCAAGACTTCTTCTTTCATGTATTATGTAGCAACATTATCATATCATAATCATTTTTCTCTTTGAAATAATAATATTATCATAGCGTACTATTCACTCCACACATTTCATATGATTATTAGAGAGGCAGCCCCACGGAACATCTATCTTTTGAACCACCACCCATCGACACACATGCATAATCTTATGCAAGTTTTGTTTCATGTTTTTATTATTATTATTACATTATCTGTTTTATTTATGGCAAAAAGGATATAATATTATTTGTACCTTTTTGTATATTTGCCGAAACATTGGTATTAAATTATGTTGATACTATAAAGAAAGTAATAAAACAAATCGCTCATAATGTTTTATAGGCTTTCTTAGCTTAAAGTCATCTTGCAAATAAAATGATAAATTTTTACTAATGTAAAGTTTTGTACATGTACATTTTTCAGAAGCAGTAACATTTTAGTTTAAAGTTGGGATAATCTCCCTTTTGTGGATTTAACAGAAAAGGTTTATCGCAAAATTATCCTCGGATAGTGGCGGTGTTAACTTTTACATGAAATTGGTTTATTGTTCCTAAAACCATATTTTTGTTACCGACTACTCCCCGATTGTTTTCAATGGTTTAAGCAAATTGTCTGCCTATTTGTTTCTGGTAAAATCACGAAGGTGGAGTAACATTAAAAATAATTTGGACGCAAGTAAATTATGAAAACGTTATGTTGTAAAAAATCATTTCCGTCATTATTAGAAGGGGAGCAAGCCAAGAAGAAAGAAGCTAAAATTACGCCTAAGTTTATAACCTGCACGGAAGAGATATTTCGAGCATTCTTCTTATCTTTACAGTTTATTCGTCTACTAGCTCGACAGAAAAAAAAATTAGAGGTAAAATTTGCGTCTACTACTAGCAAGGTCTTCACGGTTATGAAAAATTGCATATTAGATGATAGCTCGTATAAAAGGTACCTAAAAAGTTTGAAAAAATCCTTGCATGACTAAGTCGCAAACTAAATGGCCATATTCTATGGAATATTACGTATTATTCATCTTTTATATTATATTTCAAACAAATTATGTAAGTACCTTATGCATGTATATGTGGCTTGTAGAAAATCTGTCAGAATGATATCATCTGCAATTTGCTTTCTCTCTTGCAGAGTACAAAAACAAAATGCACGATTTACCGCACGAACGGCCAGGTTGAAAAAGTTCATGTGAGTGCTTTAGCTTTGCGTTTATACATAATATATAAGTTCCCTTTGAAAAGTACGCTTCTTTCGATACTTTTTAATGCGTAAGTGATGAGGAAGAAGATGGTGGCAATGATGATTTTAAGACAGGGTTTTGTTTTACTGCTTTTTTGTATACAAGTTTTCTGTTTTCATGTTTTGTACTTTACCTTTTATAGCACTTGTCTACATTCCTTTTTCTTTGGTGCAACAGCTCTTTGATGGATTTTAATGTTCACTATAGCATGGCGTTTTACACAGGAGGCGAAAAGTTACAATAGAGGTGAGTAAAAAACAATATTCATATTATGCGTGTGCGTCTCTCCTCTCCTCCATTTGAATACTCACTCAAATGAAAAGAACATTGTGTAATGTGAGTTTTAAAATGTGTAGACAATATCATCTTGTGTGCTTTTCCGAAAGGGGAAATTTCATTCGAACAGAAAAAGGCAACTTCTTATGATATACATTCAGATCATTCATATTATCAGCATCATCATAACTGCGTTATTTATGTCATATAATACGAGTTTCAGTAGTCAAAGTAAGAGAAAAGGAATGTCTGTGAATAAGGAAGCGCACACACGAATGCAATCGGTGTCTACTTCTTGAATGTAAGTTAGCAATAAAGTACTACGCCCCAGGAAGAAATGAGTAAGATGAGCATTAAAACATTGAGGGAGAAAAAGCATCTTAAGAAATGATTATTTTTTCTTACCCTTCGAACTCAAAGGAATCTTGTGAAGGAGCATCCACATCATAGAAGAAAAATTAGTTGTTGTCGGGCAAGCAAGATCATCTTCCATTGTACATTTTATAGCACGACATACAATATCATATATTAAAGGTAGGTATAGCTGTATTACGGTGCTGTGTGGTCACACAAATCCAATCATAGGTTTATACAGACGAATGTATATACAAACTAGCAATAATAACCATAACTTATCGTCATTTCATTTCTTGTCTTTTCTATTTGATAGCAATGCAAGGTCTTTATAGTTACATGTGTTGCTATTAAAATAGTCCAAAGTATCCTCGTTGCATAATGAGTACAAAAAGCATATTCAGGTTCGTTGAGAATATGACAACTTCTGGGGTCTCCGCAATAAGTCACAATTTCTTTAGTAGTAATAATTGATGATAGGTGAAAAAGAATGTTAAGTAGAAAGAAATCATCCTTCAAGTTTTTCTCACTTCCTTCCACGAATAGTAGTAGTATGGTGTACACACAAAGACGAAAAATTGATGATTACAACTTTGCTCCTTCCACCACGCATACAATGGAAGTGGATGATGATGATGAAGCGGCAGCTGGTGCTAATGTGATGCACTTGCTGGGAAAATGATGACTTTTTACAAGACCTCGACCTGCGGTTTTGGTAAGTAATGTTCACTTGTACTGATGATGATGATGGAGCGCATTAACTTAGCATGTTTTAAAGCCCACCGCAGAGCTTCTTCATTAGCCATTAGGGGAAAATTCACATCATCAGTTGCTCATCATCACCAAACAGCCACACCAATCATTTTTTTCCCTTTTAAAGCCAAAGGTCACTTGTCATTTTTAGCACAATAATAATAATGTTTTTCATTGTCCACTCACAAGAAACATTGTTTTTGTAAGAATTCATACAACCTAATATTTGTCCATGAGTTCACAAACAATATCTAAATTTTTCTACAATTTTTTTCTATAATGAACGCACAAGTCATATATTAGCACTGAACTTGTGTAGTCATTTATTTACGTACTTCAAGTATTGTTATGGCCAAAGAAATGTCTGGCTATATATTTTTTTTGTGACGACGAGTATGATTTCAAATTAGGGAGAATTAGGAATACCGAAGACGAAACATGGCACCATTAGCACGTCCGTTGGATTCCAATAAGACGTTCTCTATGGGCAACCTAAAATCAAATGAACATTTTTGTTGTTTCATTAACACTTTTACTGGAATGGTGTCTTTTGCATGAATGAAAGAGAGTGCGTGTGTGAATAAATATCAGACAGCCCTTACAATTTACATTCTACCAGAGTCGTAAAATTACATATTTAAAGTTTTATCACTTGCTCCTAATTTAACTTTAGAACTTTTCCAGTAGACGCTTTGTCTGGATACATTACTGCTGATGCTACAACGTGGAAAAAAATAAAAATGCAATAGAAAAATAGTGCATATTACAGCACATTACTTAAAACCCGTACGCATTGAATATTTGGCAAAGTTAAATGAGTATAAAAATTGTGCAACATTCTGACATTGTAAGTAGGCAGCATCCTAAAAATTCTTTTCATTATTCTCTCTCTCTGAATTCACATTTTTCACTAATCCTCCGAGGTATGCAATAGGGTTTGAATGTTTCTTTTCACTTGTATTTTAATTTATCGTTTTCTTTCAGCCAATTTATCTACAGTCAATTTTAACTCACCAATTTTATGCATGTCTTTGGGAACTTGTATATAAATAAGCCTTATTTTTTATTGTAAACATCTGCCACACTTAATGTGCATTATGCATTGTTTTATGAATCATTTCCCACTGAACTCTTCATTAATGTCATGCATTTAATTCAAAAGTATTGCATGCAGTAGCATTGCTTTCATTGTACTTCCAAATGTCAGCATTGAATGTAATTGTTTGCGTTCCCTCTGTGTGACTGTCCACTTATGGTACTAACCACTTTGCTTTTAATTCTAATTGTCCCATTACTCTCTTGGGTTCATTCATTTACTCCTTGACTCATATAAACTGATTTACCGAATCACTAAACCAGTGCCATAGCCTGATCGATAAGTAAATTCAATTCATTTTTCTGCTTTGTCGCTTTACTTGTCTTAGCTTAGCTTTTTAGTTTTATAATAGGGAGAAAGAGAAAAAGCTTCCATATAAAATGTACCATTCCTAATATCAAACTAGCTTGCGTGTAGCAGCGCGATATAAAGTAGAGAATAAACCCATACGCCATACATACATTCATATCGTTCGCTCTTGTTCTGGCTGTATGGAGGCACTACGACTTGTTTTATCTGATTTTATAACAGCGTACTCATACAGTATGCAACATAGTATGCATATACTCACATATTTACTTACGTCGCCTCATATAATACCATTGAGAATTTCGAGTCTTGAACTTCGGAATGAACGAAAAAAATCCCCCTGGGAATAAATACATTCATTCCAACAACATTCAACTTCTTCCTCTCTCTCTCCTCGTCGTCCTCAGTCCATTATACGTCGTATAAAGTGGATAGTGGATACTCTCTTCTAGGTAGGTATGTGCATATAGTAAAAAAAAGTTCTAAGCATTTTGGCTCAAGGGAGAAGTCGTGCATTCAAGCTTAGTAGCAGTTACTTTCAAGCCATATTATTATGCATGTACGTTTTATATAACCATACAACCAAGTTTTTTCTCCTTAAACTTTGCTTCTAAAGAGATTCTTGTTGTTAGCTGCGAGGTGGTGGTGGTGGTGCGGCCGTAGTATGGTATTACACGGTGGAGCATATTATTCCACGTTCTGTATATATGACTCGGTTGGTGCTGCTGCTGTGACAAGCGAGTTAAAAATCTTTATACGACAAAGTAATAGTGTAATATAGCAATAAACACTCACAATTTTGAGCGTATTTTTACATGTATATGTTTCTACCTGCTTTTCACAAACTTATGTATAGTAAATTTATAGATAAATAGAAAATGTTTAAATGCATGTACCTATACATAGCATACCTAATACTAGCAAACGACAAGGAAATGTTCTGATTTGTGCCCCCAAACAAATTCCAATCCCATTTCTCCCTGTACTATTTACAACTTATTTACTACGTCGACATAAGGACATAACCATTTACTACTGGTAATCTACCAACTTTTTCACTTTGAGTGCTTCCTTCCTACCATCATCAACAAAAACACCGATGTAGTGGCAGCCGAGGTAGTAAATTTTCAAACAAAAATATTCGACTTACATAGTTCTTGAACATAAATACAGGTTACAACATGCAATACCAATCTCTCCACACTCTCTGGAAATGCGTGGTTGAAGAGAATAGGTAATTTAATCTCCCTCTCTCTCTATTCTCTCGGCTTGGTCTCCTTCGATTCCCATCCATAACTTATTCCATACATTTTTTACGCTAAAATGAATCGCAAATCTTCTTAAATGATTCATAGTACAAGTTACGAAACTCTGTTATACCTATCTGACCATTTCTGACCATTCATTCAGAAAAACAACACTAAAACGATTTTGTGATCCGACTGATTGCCTTAGTTAGGAACGTGAATAATAAATCAAATTTTAAATTTATTGATTCGTGAACGATGATACACATCAAACATCTAAGCTTTTGTATTGTATCAATCATAAAATCTCAGCACATATATAGCTATGCATCACAGGTTGTAACAGAAGTAAGGTAAATACCTATGTATTTACTTCAGTACGATCATTTACAACAGTGTCCAGCAGTCTAAGAAAATTCTTTTCAAAATGATGAGAGATATATTGATTTACCAACCCCAATAACAATGGAGTCCGAATCTTTCCATAATACTCGTTAAAAAATGAAAGCTAGCCATATACGAAGAATTAATATTACTTGTAATCATTTCATAAGAAATGTACATTTATTCATGATTCATCATAAAGCGTCTTGTTTATGAAGCTGTTCTTGGTTGTACACAAATACCATTGCCTACTTATTGCATGTTCAGAGCCCCTAAAATCTCCAGTTTGACCATCATCATCAAAGCTAGTAGAAATGGTGCCTAACACTAACCCGACCAATATACATAGTAAAAAAGGAGCACAAGGAAAATCCATAAGATGTCTTTTTACGTAAGAAGCTGATATAATGCTTCGAGTTAAGAGTCTTTATGTGCATTGTGTCTTTGTGTGTAACTTCTCATAGTGCTTTGCCTTTTGACTGGATGCTCAGAGGAGTCAAACTTTTTTTCACCTGGGATGGGATTCTCGTATTCTCATGCACAAAAATTCGATTTACCTGATATCTTTTGCATCCATAAGTACCTACTTACTACACTACACACCTTTAGTGTATAAGGTGATCATAACTCATACATAATATTATGCACTCTACTCTACCATATCATCATCATCCCCAAAAAAACCATGCTATCTTCTCAACGCTTCCCAACTCTACATCCTCCACTCTCAGTTAGTCAGTCAGGCCAGAATAGAGCTAGAAAGACACGGATTCTGATGTATACAAGCATAAAGTGTAATAATAATGCATATTTTGTAGTGTTTTATGTCGTCCTCACTTCAATATTATTACTACAACTTTTCTACTACGACGACGATGAGATGAGGAGACGACTACACAACAAAACAACAACTACCACTTTACTACATATGATGATAATAATGACGACGTTGTCAGGGCAGGCGGCTTCTGCTTTAAAGCTTCTGTCTCTCTCTCTGCCTCTTCTTCTATATTATGATCTTCATGATGATGATACATGTTTCATGCACAAAAACTCTTTTCCAATTTCCATTGCATTTCACCTCTCTACTCTATTCTAATGCTGCTTGTTAGCTGCCAGGCTGCCAGTATCATCCATCCGCACTTTTCGTCTGTTGCTGACTGACTTTTTTTTTTCTTGTTACCTATTTACTACAGCTCCTACTACTATGGGACTGCTACTTGCATTGCAGTCATAACATGGATAATACACATATTGGTGATGATGATAATGATGAAAATGCCATGCCATGTTGTTTCTTTGTTGTAGCTTGCATACCTATATGTATATCGAAACATCCATTATATCCCACCAACTACATATAAGCAAGAGAACAGGCTAGAGAATAAGAATGAGATATATAGGTACAATTCCGATTTGTGTACCTATAGATTTGATACTCTTTGGTGGATTTTTGTATGTTTTTATACGCATGTAGTAATAATTTTACTACGCTGATGCTCTTATATACATTGTAATATTTAATCTTCTTCTTGGGTTCCATATGTTATATCATCTTTGCCATACAGCAAGTGTGTCTTTATATATACCTTTAAAAGTGAGCACACAAAATGTGATATCTCTTGTTACCTACTTGAAAATACCTATGTTTTTTGACTCTCTACTACTCTGACTTTCAGAACAACGCCGAGTTCTCGTGAAAAGCTGAGCTGTTGTTTTGTAAATCTTTTTTATTATATTAGACTATTATTGCTACTCTTTGACTTCAATAAGATGAGATGTATTACGTTCCTCATTTTTACAAGGGCACGATATAGCATTAGCATCTAAGGACATTATTGTTATTGCTGGTGGTAGTAGTAATAATTATTGTGCTTTTATGTTAGTTACTTGTTCTTACAGCATTCTAAAAATCTGCCACACCAACTACCTCTCTACCACACCGATCACCTAACATTGTAAATTTGTACGTATAGATGGAAGGCGATTGTGTTTTGTGTATGTCATACAGAACGCTGATTCTTCTTTTGCATAGGAACACGATAGTACCACTTTTTTATTTATGCTCATTATTATCATTATTCCTATTACTTACTGTTGTAACGTATAAATATGTACATCATCTCATGCAAGAAAAGAAGAGTTACTCATCATCAACATAAATTTTGAGTACATAACATCCCTAATGCATATTTTTGCAGATGCATATAATGATCAAGTACACACAAAAAATTATATATTCATTTGGATCTCCTATTCTGATGCGCTTTTTGGTACTAAAAACTGCTAGATGTGTGCTCTTTTACGAATTTGGTCTGCTTTATACCAGCTTTTATAATGTACCTTGCTCACTTCCAAATTTCTTACTATTTCTTCTTATATAATCCAGGAGAACAGGACAACACTTTATATGCATATATGTAAACAGTAAAAGGTTGGTTGAATGGTGTTTACAGAGTTATGCGGCTTGCATTCACGTAACTTATATAGTGGTGGCGATATAGGTATGCGTAAAAAGCTACATAGGTATATAAGCTACCTAAGTCCTTGCACGTTCCATCCTCATCATCAGCGTTCGGCATACATTCCACCAAATATAATATCACCACTCTGTCTGTCGATAATAGTGTACAGTGTGCATTGTTTATAATAATATCAATACTAAAAGTATAACAATCATGTTCGTTTTATGTTTAATTTGCTAATAAATATTTATAAAATTCAATCGTATAAATAAAAATAGTATCAAACTATAATAACAGCTACATTTTTTATGCTTTTAAAACATCATTGATGTTTGTCAGTTGTCTGATGTTTGATGTAGAATCTATTATACACTAACTGCAAGGCATTATTGGAACAATGCGACCTATTGATTCAAGGAGTTATTGGTGACAGGACTACTATTCTGGACTCTGAATGATGACAAGTTCCGCCAAAACCAATCCTACTTTTAACTATTCGGCATCCTATAGCTGAGTATAGTGTTTATAACATTTTCCACTTTTGGGTCCTGATTTTAACTGTGTCCTTTGTTGACCAAACTGTTGTGTACCCAAATGTTTTCTATAATTATAACAACTCCTAACTACACATTCGTTGTGCTACGAATGATGCTCAAACAAAAATAAATCTACGGTACAGATATAGCGGTTTACTATGTGCACAATATGTTTAAGCTACAACACAATAGGTTGTTGAGTCTATATAGTAAACCTGTCGCTTACGTTTGTATTTGTTAGAATATCATAATCGCAACAGTAGTAAAAAGTCAAATTATTTGCCCACAACTAAAATAATAAATCCTTATTTGAATGAAACAAAATTAATTTGCCTTACTGACTGGTTACGATAGGTCACATTGTAAATGAACACAATACTATTTCATGATCACGATTCCATACTAAAAAGATTAAGACAATTGTCTTTCTGAGTTAACAACAACACTTTCAATTCGCCCATATACGTCAACACAAACTAATTAGGCAAAAATACATACTTTAAAATGAATCAATAAAATTTCATTCCTGCACATTTTTTCATTACAAAACTTTTCTTCTGCCATATATGCATACATAAATATTCTACATGATATATATGACTGTATACCTTTCACATACTCACATTTGTACAAAACTTGCAAAAGTCTAACTTTTATGCTTTTCCTTGTGAAAACTAACCGAAACTCATGATTAGAGAAGGAGCTTCAATCAGTGATCACAAACAATCACACTAACCTCTTTGAACAATCTAATTCAACCATACACCGGAGTTCCTTCTTTAAATTACTCATGAATATAATCTATGCCAATATTCACACTCATTCACTCAAACCAGATTCACTTGATTTTTTTTGAGCTACTCATGCAAAAGATGTTTTATAATCAGGAAAGAGAAAAAATATAACAAATGCACATATCTCTCATTTACACTAAAAAAGTAAGGATTAACTAACCTGCAGGAAACTCAACAGGAGGATGACAACAATGAAAAGATTATCTTTCGAACACTGTATTGTTTTTATTTAAAGATGATTTGTGTTCTTCCTTCTCACACACACTACACCACACACGCAACACTCACGAAAAAATTCTTGTCTCTCGTTTTTTCTCTTCTATTTTCTTCAGTCTCTCTCCGAACTCTGTGCTCTCCTCTGGTGTTATGTATCAACTCAACAGTGAGAAGTAGCAATAAGTACGTAAAGGTAAGTAAAGTAGTATGATCATCATATTCATCATGATCATCACCAGGCAGAGGACCAAACCAACACACTGATATTGATAGTGTGTGAGTATGGACGTTGATGGTAAATAGGAAAGCAGCAGCAGCAGCAGTAGTAGTAGCGGGGAATGAGGCACAATATATACCAGTAAAGGAGCAGTAACTCACTCATGATATCAGGGATTTTAGAACACACAAAAACATACCATATCACGCTACATATAATATGCAATACATACAACTCTTCCATCTAACCAGTCCATTCTATTCTCTCTATTTTTTGCTCCTGCTGCTTACAATGGGATGACCCGGATAAGCCAATGACCGATTCAAAAAATTTCTTTTCCATTGAATAGAGCATAGTCGAAAACCTCTTAATATTAAATTTTACGTTGCACCTCTCAAGCGTTTTGGAGA
>JAQIXX010001890.1:0-29017 GCA_034700605.1 Willowsia nigromaculata | reverse complement strand
GCCTTGCATCTACAGTACTCTGTCTCTAGTTTAATTATGTATGAAAATTGCATCGCCTCCGGGGTCACATTACACTACATTATAAATGCATATTTGCTAGTCACAAGAGAACTCTGAAGAACAACACACAGAGTGAAAGGGGAAACGACAACAAACTTCCTCCATTTCTCCTCCTAGTTCTAGCACCATTGTCAAAATAACTAATACAACATTTTCCATGAAAAACTCGAATTCTCAAAACCCGTCATGTTTTTGCATTCTGTAAAGTCAGTCGTGAGCACAATGAAACAACAGCAGCAACACCACTCTACCAATTCTATCCAATTTTTCCTCCTCAGAGAGAGATCCCTTTTCAACTTTTTTTTCTCTCTCTTTCTTCCGGCTCATCCGTGATGGTTCATTCCACATTATAAAAGTAACATAGTAACATGATATGATGGGCAATGATGATAACTGCTAGTATAAATGCTAGAGATGGAGGAGACCACCGTGTCTCTCTGCCCATAACAAAGTTAAACTTTTTCCCGTTCCTTTTCACTGATTCCATTCATGATGACTTTACACGCATCCAAAGAGAGAGAGTGGGAGATAGCTAATCATAATGAAAAAGAGAGAAATGTGTAGACAGAGGAAAATCCATGTCAGTTCAACCCTTTCTCTTTCCAGAGGACACATTTTTTCTCTCCTGATTATTCCAAATGATAATGTAAATTTTGCAAGGGAAGAGCACAGAGTTTTGAAGAGGAAATCACAATCTCATTTGCATATGATTATACCACCATTTCCTCATCCCACCAAGCAGATTTTTTTATGCTGAGAGACAACAAGTTTTAAAATAATGATGATATCATGTCGTTCTCATGATGCCCCAAAGGAACACGAAAAAAAGTCTGGAAAAATGTTAACTAATTTTTTCTTCTCTTTTTTACTTACCGTGCAGAAGGGCTGCCAGGATTGACAGCGCTAGGACACACGTGGGAATCATCATCAACTTCCTCGTCTCTCGTTTAAAAACCCAAAAGCCACCATACTATATCCCAGAACAGAGCTTCTGGTAAACTTGCACTATTTCTCCTCTCAACTCTTTCGCCATCATTGTCATGATCCCAAAGTATAAAGTATGGTGTTTCTCGTTTCAGGGATCTGTTGCAACTTTCTGTATCTATTTTTTTCTCGTGCTTTCTCTTTAAAAGAAAGTTTTTTTCTACACTGCTTTCTCTTTTTTTACATCACTTGATAGTGACACTTATTTTTTTCACTGTGGCTTTCGGCGTTTTTCTTTAGTCCCCACTTTTTTTGCGAAACCCCACAAACAACTGGAAAGTCAAGTCAAGCTACCACAAGCAGATATACGATTTGTATGAGAGTTTTTTGTCGATTGAGAAAGTGAAAAAAAGAAAAAGCATGTGTGGGTTTTTTACTGTTTTCTATTGTCCTTTAAATATATTTTTTTCTTGTTGTCCGCGTCACTTTCTCTCTCCCGGGAGTAGAAAGTGGGTTTGATGTTACAACAAGAGTGTGGCATCAACATCGCCGCCAACATCACCACCGCCACTCTGACACTTGCTCAATCCTCCTCTCAGCTACGAAAAGCGCCATCACAATCGGAAGAGAAAGTGTCAAACCCTGGTGAAAAGAATAAAATTGAGAAAGTGAATTTTAGTTTTATATACGAGATATATACATGTAGAGAGATGTATTATCTATTTATTACGTAATGGCACTTTAAAAGGTTTCATAATAATATATTAGTTGCTTTTTTTCGCCAATATAAAAACTCGCAATTTTCTTTACAAGCGTTTATTTGACGTATAATGTGTTTCGTAAAAAAATAAAACGTGATGTAATATCATGTCAGAGATGTGAAACGCTTTCTCTTAACTAACTAACCATCTTTCTCTCAATTTTCTGGCTGGTTCTCTGTCTCTTTTTTACGATTATGACAGAAATGTGTGTGGTGGGAAGATGAAGTAAGAAAAGCTTTGGATTCGGATCGAGATCCGG
This sequence comes from Willowsia nigromaculata, assembly GCA_034700605.1. Classification (NCBI taxonomy): domain Eukaryota; kingdom Metazoa; phylum Arthropoda; class Collembola; order Entomobryomorpha; family Entomobryidae; genus Willowsia; species Willowsia nigromaculata. The sequence goes on along the minus strand of JAQIXX010001890.1, from coordinate 27,013 downwards.
AGAAAAGCTAATAAAAAATTGGCTAAAGTACTCAATCCAACAATAAATATTTGTGTTCGCTCGTCATATTTTCCCCAAAAAGCAGAGATGAATCGGGCAGTGCTCACCTGCCACTCCCGTATCAACCGGAGAATAGATACTGAAATGGATTGTGTTTTTACGGTTTATACTTTTTTATTGCGATTTCACATGGCTGGTGCACGGACTGCATGGGTTATAAAAATGAAAGAGTTTTAAAACACTTTTAATGATTTTTCGACTTTCTCAACTGAAACCAAGTCACCATGGTGAAACAACTAACTACGAATAAAATACATGAAATGAAAGATTAGCTATTGTAAATTCATCAAACTTTTTTGTCTCATTTTTCTCCACCACACAGTATGCACTTTTTTCTCCAGAAAGCTCAATAAAATTACTCCAATAAATTTTTACCCACAATTTTTACGACTTACGATTCTACCCCTTTTTTTCCTGATACACCGCAACTCACCACCATTCAGCAAATATCAGCACATTTACTTATCCCCTTCTTTCCCCAACTAAGCAAACTACACAATCCTCAGAATCACACGCAAGCAAAAACTTTAATTCATTTCAACATAATGATCATCACTCTATCTATGCCTATACGTTTGTGTGTCTTTTTAAAAGTGTTTCATGTGCCAAAAACCTGCCATTACAATTTATCTCTATCTTTTTTCCCCGTTCAAAATATAAAGAAACATGCACAGAAATAAGTGCAATGGCCAATGACCAGACGAGGATATCAGTCAGTCAATTTATTTATCTCACCCCTTTTTTTCTTGCTTTATCAACAGTTTTCTCCCCATCCACCAGACTAAAAAATGCTTTGCAGGATTTCACGAAACTTTTGTCCTTTTCCTCTACTCCCACGTTTTTCGTGAAAAATTGTGCAGCTCTCTGCTTCCTCCTCTTGTTTCGTATTTTTAGAGCCTAACTGACAGAGATTGAAATGTCACAATGTGAAAGAGCAAAGCTAAAGCTTCATCTCTCCATCGCGTATAATTTAAACAGAATAACAGATGAATGGCGATGGAACACTGGGAGCAGCAGGAGCAGCCGAGAGGATCCTCAAGGTTTCTTGGTGCTTTCTCTTTTTTCTTCGAAGCTTTCTCTCTTTCTCAGGAAAACTACTGCATTGCACTATTGCACGATAAACATTTGTACTTGTAGTAGATTTTTCTGTGAAAAATTCTATGATTTTTTTACCCGTTTGCTGGCTCAGCACGTGCCAAAAATATATGGGAAAACATACGGACAACTTTTCTGTCTCCTTCTGGATCTCTGTTTTTTCTTATTCTCTTTGTGTTTGTGTCTATCAGAATGTCTGATCTCCTTAAAGTTTAGAGATCTCTTCTATTTTTTCGTGTGGGTTATTTATTATTTAAAAAGAATGAATACTTGGTAAATTCCACTTTCTCTTTTACATATCATCACACATACACACAAAATATACAGCACAGTTTTCTAAAGAGGAATGAATTTTTAGTGTATTCACTTTTTATTGGAGAAGAGCATGCCTGCATGTAAGTTTTTCTTGGTGATTAATTAAGGTGTGGATAGTAATTATTTATTTTTTGTTCATTTCCACTTTCACCAGTGCTGCAGAGGAAATAGATAAGTCACAAGGTTGAAATGTTAGGCAGGCTTTTCCCAAAATTTGTGCTCATTTTCGGAGAAAGCAGAAGATTGTTTGAGTCATACACAGTTTGTTTGTTTATTTATTTTCTCTCGCTATTTTAATAACAGCAGTAGAAAAAACAATGAAAACGAGCGGAAGAAGAAAAAATAAACAATGGAAACGCTGCACTGCACTTTCTCTCTACTTTCACTCACCTGCCAACCATGCTTTCACTGTCATGAAATAAACTCTGAATAGAAGACAAAGGAATTAAGGTAGTCGTGACTTGACTTGTGTTAGTTTTTTCTCTCCTCTGTATTGTTTTTCTTCCTTACTATTTTGTTGGGTGCACGACCGCAAAAAACTTGTGTTATTGTTTTGTTTCAAGAAAAAGAAAAAAAGAAAGCAAAACAAAAGAATAAATGACACTTTCCCACCACCTTATTTCTACAGAACGGCAACTGCTTTCACTATGTTTCAAAATTTTCTTCAGGTAGAGAGTTTCTACAAAGATGTTGATGATGCCGAGGGAAAGTATGACTGACACGAAGGAAGTGAATATAAAAAAGTAGGTTTATTTTACAAACAAAACTTTCCTCATATAAATATCTATATAGTAGAAAGATGTCTTTATTATTTTTTTCTTTATTTTTTCTTCCTGTTGCCTACCATACAGGACAAGAAAGCGACTGTTGCTGCTGCTATTGCAGGAGAACTTCAGTGTTGTTATTTGAGTGAGAGCTCGCGACGTGGGATCGTGCGTGCGAGAGCAAGTTTGCAAGAGTGAGCTGGAAGCCACTTGAGCCATCAGCTTTTTCTCACACTGACTAACTTAAACTTACACTTGCTTTCTCCCTATGAAATACACACCATACCTCTTCCTCCATATTATTATACCCTTTTACATACTTTCTCCCTGTTTTCCCCTCTGCTTATCCTTTTCTCTGAGCTGAGGCAAAAAACAACTTCTGTTTTTAGAGGAACAGCTATAGCTGATGGTATGCTCCCAGCTCATTTTTTCCCTTCAGAGCTTGAAAATAAAAGCTGAAATATTCTTTTTTCCTGCTCGTCTTTACGCTGTTGTTGGTGATGATGATGATGAAAAACAAGTCAGTGTAAATATGCTACTTTACATTACATTACGTTACATTACATGCGACTAGAAAAATTTTCTCCTCGGTTAAACCAACCATGGGGAAAGCGTTACAGTGCTTTATTTGCTGGGAGTAAGTTGTAGTCGTAAGCTCTTTTTCTAGTTTTTATACTCACTCGACTCAGTTATTACTTTACTTTTACTTAACAGGTTCATTCGGAGTGCGTGAATGTGTGTAAGTTTTACCTACATGCGTGTATGGTATTTGTCTCTCCCGTTTTTTATGCTTACCCCTGGCATTATATCCTGATTATTAGATTTTTTTACATCACTTTGTCATGATACGCTCGTTTTAGTGTTGAGACGGCGGCTACATGTACTGAAGAAATGGATAAATTGTATATCTTGTAACTTGTAATTTGTTTGCTCAAGTGTTCGTACAATTGAGTCGACAGACAAGGAAAGCATTCGAGGTGGCAATCAAACTGGAACAAATTAAACTTTCGATAGTACAGTATATTACAATATATTAAATACATGAATGAAAACAAAAATACATTAAAATATTCACCTGTTTTAACAATTAGAGAGTTATTTTTAGTTAAACGTCGTAACAATTTTATTACTTGTTTTTGGGAATCGCAACGTGCGCAGATTATTTCAACTTCTGAGAGTGAAGAAGAGAATAATTCGGTTTACGAAGAAAAGCAAAGCAACTAAAGGGAGTAAGTTGAATGATAATTTGGATTTATTGTATCAAAGAAAAGTCTTTGTTTCAGCACAAATAAGAACAACGCCAGCAACAATAATAAAAATAATATGCGGGCAAAACTCATGTAATATTAATATTGCTTTGTCCATTACATATTTTGACCACTTCCTTCCTTTCCCCGCAACTTTTATTGTTGTACGTAGATTTGTATCTGAGAGGGTGACTAATACGTACAGTCAAATGATTTGCGTTTCATCCAGTAATCCAAGAACCCTCCCCCACAATCTTGCTACAACAATGATTATTATGTGTTCACTTTATTAAGACTTTTTTTTATGTACATTCATTCATCACGAGCACCAAGCCAAGCCACCGCACTTGACTGTAGAAAGAGCATAGAAGATGCATACCCTTCACTTTAAATATTTTCAAGTGTCCACCACCACAATTTATTTGAGTGGAATGGAGAAAGAGAAAGGATGATGATGATGATACGCTTGTTTTGCGGTGAGATAGATGGTCCACTCTTTTCAGCTTCCCTTTCTTATTGTCTGTCTCAAGAAAGGAGAGAAAAAAACGTGAGAAATTTATGTATCTCCATATATTTATTTATAGGGATGATCTTGTAAAAGCATAAATTTTTCTCCTGCCTAACCGCAAACGAAAAGAAAGCAGGCGACATCACAAGAAAAAGATCATGGTTGATGGTGCTAGTGGCTTTTAGCTTGTAATAATAATATATTTTGTTAAGTTGATGCGGACACTACACACAAGACCGAGGAAAGCAGTGGACCTTACACCATCTTATTTTTCGACTTCAATTCATTTCCATTTGTCTTTTTCTCTCCTTTCCCATTATTACTATCATTATATGTTATTGTGCTGCTGTTGGTTGGTAGAAAATAGAAAGCATCTTCTTTTTCCGACAAGAGGAAAAGATTAAGAAGCCCAAGAGTCGACAATAATTCAGCCTCTCTGTCTCTTCAAAAATATCTTGCGAGTAGATTGAGAGGGTAAAAAAATATTTTTAGGAGAAGGGGCAGAAAAAGGGATGCTCGTTGTTGAAGAAAGTAGGGTATGAAGACGTGCCTTGACTTTCAAACCTGGATAGCTAGTAGTGAAGAAAATGGAGAAAGTGGTAAAAATTTACGAACCATTTTATTTAAATGGTGGTAGGTTTTAAAATAATGAGAGCTCCCCTCTAACGGCTTTTTTTACTTGCTTGAGAAAAGAATGGAAATTGAAGGCTAATAATTGGAGGAAATAAAAGGGAAAAATAGGGTCATGCTATTTAAATGCGAATTTATTTGCAAATGTGATGGTTTTCAGTGTAGAAAAGAAAGAGGGGAAAATTCATTTGAAATTTTCTCCACTCTTTTTTCCCGTATCTCTTTCTCCTTTTCTTCGTTTTTTTCTTCAGTTGGCAGGCACACCCACTTACGTTTGCCACGCTTGGAATAGCTAATAACTCGACTTTCCTCCGTTTTTTGCCTCTCTTGAGTGGAATATGGATGGGACTCTTGAAAGTAGAAACTTTCTCTTTATTTTTGCAGGTACTCCATCTCAAAGAGGAGTGGAGTAAAAGTATGGAGGGAAACCACTCGATATGTATTTTTTACATGTTCACTTCACAAAATACTTGGTATTGACTTTCACTCATAGACAAACACTGGAACTACTTGAATTACTATGCATATTATGTATTATAGTCTTATCATCATCGTCCAAGAAGAAAAAAAAATATCCTCACTTTTTCTTTCCCTTTTCTCCTGTTCCTGCTTCTTCAAGAGAGAGAGAAAATGGGAAAGTAATATTATTAAAACGAGCTTCCTTAAACTTGTTAGTGGCAGCTTAGCACGGAACGAGCGGAAGCTACTTAAAATATACACACCACTGAAACTCGCGACTAGTACACTTCACTCCATCCATTCCTCCATTTTCTTCAAGAGAAATATATAGAGTGGCACCCCCGCGCTTATAGAGTTTTCTCGAGCTCTCTCTTCTTACTTATCATTCAGATCACATAATATGCATGTGTGCACACGTAAAATAGGCTTGTCATGATAGCCACTACTACCACTACTCACAAAAATATCAGTTTACTTTCGACAAGTACAGGAGGGGTTCCCTTTAAATGAAAAGGAAAATTCTTTATTTGAATCGCTCGCGCAAGCACGAAAATTTCATTGAACTATCCAGAAGTGCATTGAGATGTACAGTATATTATACAGATTGCATGCTGATTTCCTCCCTATAGCAGCTTTGGATATATTTTGGCGATGCGGGACACTCAAAAGTTATACCAAAGATTTTCATCTTATGATGCCTACCCCTGTACGCACCTTTGCATATATTTCCTACTCCCACCTCGAACCTCCACCACCACTGCCGCTGCTGCCACACGGCCAATTAAATAATACACGCGAGAGAGTAGGGATATGCATACATAATGTGAAGACTAGTTTTATTCGTTGTGAGGATGATCAAGATACGAAGGAGAAGAATAAGAAGGGAGAGAGAAGTCAGCATTACAACGTAAAAAAGAAAGTCCCGTGGATAAAATGCGAGAACGCCAAAGCCAAGCGACCACGACGATGATCATGATCATTCCCCTTTTTTCCTGTGGATTTTTACTGCTTAAATACCTTGTACGTGCATACAGCCAAATAACTACACTACTAGCCACACCACCACTTACACTTAAAATCCACAATAAATTTTTAGCTCGGCCAAGTTTAATTTGTCCTCATGCAAATGTCCATGTTATTATTATTACGACGACTATTATGTTGTAACATTTAGAGACGGTCGTGGTGAAGCAAGCTTTTGTTTTATTTTTTCTCTTTCAGAAAAGTAACGCTTCTGTAGTGTAAAAAATATTATGGAGGGGGAAGACGAGGGAAAAGGATTTTTTTTGTAATTCAAGTAGAAAGGAGAAAAGGCACGTTCATGCTTCTATTCCTCCCTGGAGAAAGGCAATGGAGTATACTACACACAATTTCATATTTTCTGAAGGAAAAAAACGGAAGAAAAGATGGTTATCATCGGCATGATCATCAGAAATTGTTGTACAACAAGGAATACTACTTCTCAGAATGGAGCAGTGGTTTCCTTGCACTCTCTATGCTACTTCCTCTGTCAAAACAAGTCTGAAATTTTTTTGTCGGGTGACGAGTAGGCCCTTGGGGAAATGTCATCCCTTTGCGTCATTTTCTGAGACAGCAGCAGAGCAACCCTTATCAGATCTCTCTGAGAAGTCATCCTTTTTCTCCAGCCTTGGTGATATGACGAGTGTAAAAAATGGTTGGGACTTGTATTGCATCTTAAAATATACATGAGATGATGTCTCCGACATTGGAGCGGTAATAAAATAAAAAAGAGAGGAATATGAGTGATGTGTTGTAAAATGCTTAGAAAATAAAATTATTATGTGAATAAACGTGTTCGTCATATTTTTTCTTCATTTCCGCATCTTTTATGAATATAATATTATTCCTTTGTCAGTGAAATCAAAACGGAAGTACGCAAGGAGAAAACATGTGGAGATAAAAAAAAATATAAGTTGCTTTTTAAAAAAGAGAAGGGAAATAAATGCTCAGATAATATTATGCATGTCTACTTATCATAAAAACGGTGGGGATGACATTGACATTTTTTTTATTCAGAGGAATAAATTTAATGGGCACGTGTAAAACCTGGAAAAAATTACGTTCAGCGTAGGTTTTCAAATGAAACGGAAATTTTGAATGATGGGTGGATAATTTGAAGGGGATTCTTTCTTGGGTTACCCCTAAAAACTACAGCATATATTTTCGCACCCCCGCCCTCTTCTTTGAAAGGCGCAGTAATAAAAGGCAATGAAAAGGAGCAAAGGTGTCGTTCTCTATTTATATATATTTTTTACTACAGAAACGTGTCCAGACTTCCGGTTTTGATTTTTGTTTTTTACGAGCATATATATTTTTTCATACTGTAATATTCTCCAAGTGTAAGCCAACTGCTGTGAGAATTTTTTTATGGCATGACTGCTTTACTTTCTGTTCTAGTGTGTGCAAGGTGGTTTTGAAGGTGGTGAGGTGAGACTGGGAATTTGTGCCTGTTTTCGTCAGGATTTTCGAGAGAAAATCCCTTTGAACTGGGATAGGTACACGGCGAGTGTGTAGGCGATGGTTCCAAAGTCGTGGTGACATGACACGACATGACTGACTCACTGACTTTTATTTCCTTTTACAATCGCCAAAACGAACATGACGACCGGCAACGGGCACACATGAGCTTTTATATAATTCATGGTAAACTTTAAAGCTTCTGGATTGACCGCTCTTGTGTACATTTTTTACTCTAGGAAAGGTTAAAAAACTGGAATACTGGACCAAATATCCGTCAGCAAAGCCACCATGATTCCAACTCGTGTCATATGTACCTTTTGTTCGTAATTGTATCTATTTTTTAAGAATATTTTTTCCGCTCTCCTAAAAATGGTGACCATGTCACGAACGGCATGGGTCATAAAATAGCGGCTGGAGAGATATGTCGTACTGCAGCCATGCTTAAAAAGTACGCTTGTTACGTAGCCTTGTGGTATTTTAATGGCGTGTCCGTGCTCATGTGTGGGTTTTGTGAGAGAGAGACTGGTAGTAAAAACGAGGATTTAAAAAGTTAAAGCGAGAAAATTTTTGGGAAGGAAAAAAATATCCGAAGTATTAACCGCTTGCACTTATATACACACAATCCGTGGAATTCAAGCTCTTTAACGGGAGGGGTCATTAAAAGCGGAAGAAAATTGGTAGGAGGCAGTTAAAAATACATTGTGCAAATTTTTATTTACTTTTATCCCTATACTCGCTTTCTCCTAAGAATATAATTTCCTTTAAGGGAGAAAGTGAACAAACTAGGAAAAAACATCACAGGAAAAAAATAAAGTTGCACTCATTTTTTTTGTGTTCATGTTTGTTCTTGTGGGAGTTGTTTCATGCAATTTCACAGGTCATTTAATAAAATAGACGGTAAGTCTTCTAGGCAGTAGAGCTTTTGACGAGGATGCTTAAGAATGAAGTGGAGCCGAAGCGAGAGGGAAAGAAATGAAGTCAGTGAAAATGAAATGAAAGAAAAAAGTTATCCTGATGGTTTATTATTATGCTATTTGCTCATTTTTGGTTGGTTGGACGTTGGTCGACAATAAAAATCCAGTTAAGACATGCATTCCCTTTATAAGGAGTTTAAAAAACTGATTAGGGCTTTTAATCTTGGAGTTTTATAAGGAACTCTGAACTGCGGAATGCTAAAAATTTGCACTTGAACTATTAAACCCTTTAAGGTGTAGAATCCAAGAATTGCAAAATTTCTTTTAAAATCAAGGTTTATCTTTAGAAGTTTTCATGAATTTTTGCATTATTTGTGCTTTGTAGCATATCATTTGATTAATCAGTTGAGTCTTTGCTTCTTATTTGCCTACAACTTTGCACCCTTCACCCAGTTCAACCGACCCGATCTATCAACCAACTTTGCACGAATCGTCTTTGTGTAAATTAAAATTAGATGACCGTTAAACTTTTACAAAATACCATGTACCAAAAATCCGGTTTTTGTGCGCACCTATGTAATTCCTCTTCATTTACCCTCTTCTTCATCCTCACCAAACAAACATAATTTTTTTTGCGCAACAACAGCCCAAACAAGAAACACGATCATTACCCTTGCTTGACTACTCAGCTTACAACGCGTCCGTACATGATGCATGCATGTAAGAACAAACTAGTGTAATGTGTGTGTAATCTCCTCATAATAAATAAAGTATTTTGTTTTTCTTAAGTAGTTTGCTGTTCCACGACGACCTATAGGTGTGCATTCATGCACACAAACACTCACTCTTACAAAAAATATAAGGTAAAATTACACACAAACACAAATAGCAAATAAAGCAAACAGTTAATACGCCAAGTCAACCACCGACCAATACAACCTCTCCATCAGAAAACCCACTGTATTATATAAAAAGCAATAAAATTTCACTCCTTTTCCTCTTTTCACTACTTTCTCCACAGTTTCTTTACCACTTGAACACACACATCAACATCACCACTGCCGCACCACACACATCACATTAATTTGAAAACATGGAAATAAAATAAGACGGAGGGATACCCACCAGCTCTACCGCTACTTCACTTCACTTTTACTCATGTTTTTATGGTGGATGAAGAGAAAGTACATGGCATGCCACAATTAATTATTGGTACATGCAAACTACTTCGATATTATAAACTTTACTATTTTTCTCCTGCTGAGAGAGCTCTCCCTCTCTGGACTTTGGAAACTCGCAAGTTTTTTTTACGAGAAGAGTCCACACTACCAACCGCCACAATAAATACGATGAGGATGATGATAATATTATTATTACGGGTGGTTCTTCTGAAAATGCCTATAAAAACCTGTGTAATTTCTTATTAAGTTTTTACCAGTTTTTAAGTTGAGTACACACACACCGGGAGAAAACGAGAAGAGGACGACGACTTGTTCTCCTCAAGAAAAAAACTTTCTCTTCCGTTTAAGCTCCTGCTGCTGACTTTTGGAGGAAAAAGTCAGGCAATAAAAAAGTGTGCTGGGTACACACACACAGATGTATTATATAATAGGTAATATGTGAGTCTGTGTGTGTGTGTAAAAATCATAATAACGTTGAGAGGTTGATTGCATGACGAGATTAGTAGAGGCTGTTTTTCAAGAGAGAGAAAACTGCATTGCATTTTCTGGCTTTCTCTGTGTCTAAATCTTTTAGAAGAGGAGAAAGTAGTAAAACGGATTTTAACTTCTTGAGAGAGAAAGAGTTTTTATGTACACATAAGAAAAAATAAGTTGGAGGTATGTGTTCTGTGTTCTCATAATGTAGCAATCATTATACCGGATATAAGCTTCTTATTACAGCGATTACTGCTGTGTAAGTGTGTGCACACATTAAATGCTAAAAATATAGTGGAGGAAGGAGAAGAAAATTTTAAGTGGGCTTGGGTAAAACTAATATATTAGAGGAAGTCCAATGTTTTCCTTTGAAGTAAAATAAAAGAGTCAAATAAAGAGTTTTGTTTTACAAGGAAAGTGTCCATGTTATGCATAATAGCACGTTGTGAGGGAACACAGGAGTAAAATTATGCGTGTAAACAAAACGGGTTTAAATAGGATCATAATGATCTATAGGTAATTATAGAGCAGAGGAATACATAGGTACTTCTTAAGAAAAATTTCCCAAGATCACGATAAATGGGTACATTCCTATTCATTAAAGCTTTAACGGTCAGAGGTTCAAACTTTTAGCACCACAGATCTAGCTGGATAGAGAGAATTTGGATATGTGTTGATAAACAAGTACATAGAAAGTAAACTGCTTAAATGCGTTAATATTTAATACCATCATCAATTGGCCTGCGACTTATTCATTAAAAATATTCAATGTTTTTCCATTGCCGTTAGCTTTCTTACTATTAGTGACAAAGCGTATCCAGGATGCATAGTAATAATAATATAGATAGAAATCTGACAAGCCATCCAACACTCTAAACATCAAACTAAAATGCTCCAAAACTCCTTCCTCGTCCTTCCAAATGACGAATCATGATGAAGACGAGGGTCACAATCACCTAGAAAAAAATAAATATAAAAATTGTGCCACACACACGCTCACACATTTCCATTCCAACGAAGCATGTTACACAAGCCATCAAGTTAGAGTTTATTCTCCCTCTCAGTCTACATGTTTATGTCTGAATGAGAGAGAAAGGCAGTGGAATGGAAGTAATAATGGTGAGCAAACTGCCATTACACTCACTGATCAATTTGTACCTTTTTTCACCATCCGATTTTTTACTATTTTCCCCACTCACAACAACAGCCTGAGTCTGGTCTGGGCTTTCATGCATATACATATAATATGTGTGAACGACAACATACCCCATACCACTTTCACCACAAACACTCCTGTGGTGTTGGGAGTCCAATGATGATGATCATGATGACGACGATAATAGCTGGTGCTCCACCAAACAGTAAAAAATCCTATTTCAAGTTGTTTCCACGAGAAATTTTGGTGATGATGACGCGATGTTGTTGTTGTTGCTCTTGTTACTCTTATTTTTCCCTTCACATTATTGCTGCCACCCTGAAAAAAGAATGTGTGTGTGTGTCTACAAGAGAGAAAGCAATCACACCAGAGTTTATTGCAAAACGAATGTGGAAAAAAATATATCGACATATTTATCGAACTCCTCGACTCAATAGACAAACCAGTTTCTTCCGAGAATAAAAACTGCCCTTGTTATTATTCCTATGCAGGCATTCAGACATTTTCCTTATGGAGTTCCATGCTCCACTCCACTTATTTTTCTACTTGATATGATGATGACCCACCCATCGCTTTTCTCCATGTTTTTTTTCTGTGACCAGAGCAGAAATAGACGAATTAGTATGGAAGGAAGGAAGAAAGAAGGAGAAAAAGACGTGTCTACTTTCTCTTTCTGTATTATTGGCAAAATAGCAATAGAAAAACTGGCCATTTGCCCGCAGCACCATATATACCACGACGAGAACCAAAGCATATTTTTGAAGGACCACTGCTCCTGCTGCTCCTATTCTCTACTTCCGCTTCAGTTCCTCTCTGGTGTTTCAGCTTATTACTGGGCTATGGTTTGGCTTTTTTGGTCGTTTTGTTGTGTGTGTGCTTTCTCTCTGGGAGAAAGTCGACTACAATTCCTCTGAGTCATCAATTGAACTTTTTCGTGACAAAACTGTTTTATGCGTGGCATCCATGCTTCCAGAGAGGGAGCAATTCTTCTTGGTCTCTTTATCTGTGTGTATATTTTTGAAGAGCTCTTCCATTCTGAATGAATACTGCATATAAAATAGAATGCGCATTGGTACAAAGGCTTTCTTAAGTTTTCCCTTTTTTGGGTATAAGCTCTCAAAAAAATAACATGCTGTGTTGATGATTTCGCCTCAAGGAATCGGGTCACTTGGAGAATCACTAAAATGCGACATAATACAAAATAATATTGGTGGACTTTCACCAGAGACCAGTCTCTTCTTTTCTTCTTGTTTGAAAGAAGATTCTCCATTTTGCCAATAATATGAACATGGCTTGTTGGCCGGAGTTATTGCTTTGTTTGTATTACTAGTGGTTATAGACATGGCGATCCTCTTGAAAATTTTCTATTTTGTTATTCTTATTATGTCTCCTCTCTCCAATTTTCTCTTTGCTTTCTCCCACTCTGTGTGATATTCATTCGCAAAGAGTTTTAATTTTGTGTGGGTCGAACCTCTTTTCAGATTCCAAGATTTTCTCCTTTCTTCTCTTCCTTTCATTTTCGACCCTCTTCCAGTCCACTCTCTCGACTTCCAGCAAAAGAAGAAGTAATAGAAATTTATACCTCTTGAAGAAAAACAGATATCTCTGCCTGTGTCCGATCTCCCATTATTCTAAGCACATCTTTGCTCACCATCAAAGAGAAAATGTACTATTAACTAGTTGCCACATTGTTTGCCTTTACATTAGTATCTGTCCAGGGGAGAATATTGCTCCTTTTGGATTTCTCCAATTTAATCAAAACATAGGCACAAAACGTGAAAAATAGCAATGACTTGCCGTGATCGACAAAGTAGAACAAATCTATTGTTTTCGGAAACTTTGACAATTTGGAAAAAATCCTGTTGTGTGTTCTAGGTATCCGATTCCTAATAAGCCTTTTTTCTCTCTTGCTATTGCAGTAATTGACCATAGCCAAATGATTAGGCTAAACTACGTACTTATACGTGCATGACGGGAATGGAGTATGTTGAATAAAACAAGACAGCACAATTCCACCTCTCTGACAACACAAACCGAATTGAATTCACTGGGCGCAGAGAAAAGTAGGTATCGTCTAATATCCATCTCACATGTGCCTACTCACCTCACTTTTCTACCCCATTCGATTTTATTAGCCATTCTTGCCATGTTTCAGGGAAAATTAATTTAGAAGAAAAGTTCAAAGTGAGGACCACGTTCCAAATTGGATCATCATCATCCTCCTCTCCTCCTTTTCATTCTTCTCGTCAATATCACCATACCCTCCTTTTCTTCTCAAATTTGTTTTTTAATATAAAAATTAATTCTGAAAGCAGCACTTGTGCGCATAGGTACTAGCCCAATAAGCTTCTTAACCCCAGATTTGTAACTGCAAATCTACATTTTTCTCTATTACAAATTTCTCTCTTTCTCAATACGCCTGTTTATATGGACCAATTCCAACTTCTGTTGACTTTTGCAAACTTTCGCCATAACCAACCCTTATTTAAACATTCAGTCCTTTTTTATTTCAGATAAACACATTATTTTTACATCTACAGAAACTGAATATAAGCGACCATCCCAAAAAAATTGTAATCCAAATTATGTCTAAATTTATTTCCAACTTGAGTATGCAATTCAGATCTCTCGTCATCATCATCAACAACTTTCATAGCAGCAGTAGCAGCCGCATTTTTTCCAGGCCTCTGCTGTTCAACCCGTACGTGCTTCGATTTCCGAAAAAATACACACACAAAATATAATATAGTCATATTATCATCGTCAGTTTTTCCCGTAATAAATTTTGGAGAATTTTCTCTTCAAAAAAAATGTTTCCTTTTGAGAACATCCAGAAAATAATAGGCTTAAACATATACTCTTCCAAATACTGCCATGTTCTTGTGTATATTTCTTGCCAGCTTCATTTCCATATTCTCAGCTCAGAGCCCAGACGAGGTGAAGCTGAACAACAACAAATAATATAACAAAGTTGTAAATAAATTGCATCTAAATTTGCACATTAATCCTAATGCAATGTACCATACCGGCGCAAACACAACCCCGATCTATCCCCCACCACCACCACCTTTTTTTCTCCCATCACCATCACTTTCACTTTACTTTCTCCAGAAAAAAATGAAGACATGTTCTCCGCATTCTTCACACATACAAACTTTGTATCCACTTATTATTATGTATCCCAGCAGCCCTTCTTCGTCACATACACACATACAGAAAGACAGAAGAGAAAACAGTTTTTTCTCCTTTTTAAACTAGAACGAGCTTTCTCTTTCGTATTCGAGAAGCGTGTCATGTTTATGTGAATGCATGCATAATACGAGCCCTTTTTCTCCCTCCATCTTCTTCATTTTCGTCTTGTTCTCTTGTGTGTGAGTGGATGTCTATTACTTTGCTAATCCCATGCTAAGTCATTATATCTATATGAGAGAGAAAGTAGGAGAAAGTGGTCGTCATCATCTTTCTCTTTTGGGATAATACAAGCAGCTTTCTCTTGAGAGATCCAGCCCGTCTCTTTCTCTTTTCACCGAGAAGAATATTATATTATATTGCCCCATTTATATAGATAGACATGCATACTTTCTCCAGTAGGGAAAACGCTCGTTGGCTTTTTTTATTATTTCCACTTGAGTAAAAGCAGTAGGGGTAGATCTACTGTGCGCTTTCTCCTCTCCTTGATGAGGAATGAGAGGAGATGGAGAAAGTAGTTGTTGCTGCTCCTGCTTTCCTGTTGTATATCTTCATTAACCCAGAAAAAAGCGGTGGAGAAAGAGAAGAGGAGAAAGCGATTACAATATTACGTGTATATTATGCGATGAATATTATGAAAAAAGGATGGCAAAAGATGTACACATGGATTATATATATCTGCTTATATAATAATATTGCTTTCCGCCTCAATGGCTGGTTGCTTCTCTTTTAACAAACTCGAGAATCTAGTATAAAGCGACGTGTGTTTAAAAATTCATTGACTACTGTGCATACACTTTCACCATCCACTTTCTCTTCGGACTGCCTTTCCAAGGAAAAATATTATGACTGGTTGGATAGATACATATATGAAGTGCCCTCGCTTTTCTCCTTTTCTTCCATGTAACTCTTAATTTATTTCCACGTTTTTAGCAAGTAATACGAGAGGAGGAGGAGGAGAAGGATGATGATGTAGATGAAGAGGTTATACAAGAGCAAGAGAAAAATAACTCTTTTTACGCTTTTTCTACGGTATTCAGAGAGAAAAAGGGGGAAAGCAGAGAGAAAGCTGGAGGCAGGCCAGAGGCAAAATGAGAAAAAAGAAGAGGAGCTTTCTCTCCTCTCATATTTCTCTTCTTCATTTTCCACTGCGAATTTGTATACCTACCTGCATCTTTTACACCTCATCTTACATCTCCTCATCATCATCACCACTTTCTCCACCCAAGTAGTCATCATCATGAAAATATATTCACTTTTCGTAGGAAGATTTTCTCTCAAGCGGACCATAAAGGATTTTCATATTATTATTGCTAGTAGACAGCCATACTTGCTGGATTAACACTCGTATGATCATAGTTTGTATCGCAGAATCGCTTCTAGGATTACAGTTCAAAGGTGGGATCTGAGAAACCCGTTCTTCTTCATCAAAGGAGAAAATTTAGGCAAATAATGTGAAACGTACACGGGTAGTCATTCTTAGAATCTGAAATGTAGTAAGAAACAGCTACCACAATTATTATTGGTTTTAGGGAAGAAATGAGAATTTTAATTTCGTAGTTTTTGAGTCTGGTCAAGTTAAGTTGAAGGGAATTTAATTCAGGTAATTGATAAAATATCAATTAAAACCTTTAAAAATTTCAGTTAGTTTAAAATAATTTTTTAGGCATTTTTTCACGTCAAAAAGTGCTTTTGTCTGGGGGGTGAGATTACTTAGATCGCTTGATGCACATCCCATTTTCATTATGAATTTGATATAGAAAGGATACGAATACGAAGAAGTAAATCCGCGAACATATCCTTCTTAACCTGGAGTCAATGTACCCATTACCTGTTTTACTTTTCCTAACAAGTATTAACTGCAAGAGACAGCAGATAACTTGAAATACCTGAGGAAAAAAGAAAGTTTATTGGGAGGTGAGTGAAAGAAAAGGAGTAACAAATGGATAGATGGATGGAGACGACAATAACAATTCTGCACTAGTCATAAGCACAATCATCACGTCACATCTCATCATCCCCAGACTTTCTTCCATTCGAACGGAAAGCCATTCTCTTAGCCAATATGTTGTAATGGAATGATAATCATAATGATAATATCGAGTGAAAGAAGCAGTCTTGTTTTTTTCGCACAAAAAAATAGAACAACAGGAGCTGCCAAAGTGGAAATGTAAGAAATGGAATTATATTTGTCACGAAAACGGTAATCGTGATTATCTTGTCTCTGTGTAGAAAGGTGTGAGCACAGGTCTCTGTGAAATGGTGAAAGTGGCTGGCTCCCTTGTCTTGTCAATTTTGTCTGATGTGATGATCATCATTGTGATAGCTTCTTTTTCCTGTCTCTTGGCATTTCCAACATTTGAGGAATATACACGAAGTTAGGGATGAACAACACATACGTGTACTTTTCTTTGGATGGATGAGCATGATGACATGATGTTGATGTGTTCATTCCTCTCACTCTCTTGTTTCCGCACTGGTGCATCTCCTCACACTCCACCGAGAAAAACAGTATGCTAGTCATAAAGACTGCAAAAGGAGAGAATGAGAGCTAACAAGACAAAAAAGTGTCAGAGAAGCAGAAGAAAGAGGAAAGAAAGTAAAAAGGAAAACAGATGAATTAGTCACTACTACCATTCTTATCCAGCACGCTCTTTAGATATCTACACCAACATCTTCTCTCATCACACTTGCCAATTCCAGATTCAATGTTATGTACGTGGGGCCTTTCATAAACTTATGCGTTTCTTCATGCAATGACGAAAAAGTATCGTAAATATTGTCTAAAAAGTCTGAAATCTGTTCCACCCATTATTTGCGATTTCAAGCCTCCGAACATGGTTGTATTGTTTTGCTGAATATTATATCTTGATTATGCAATACTTTCTGGGAACCTCTACATACTTTAAACCCGAGTGAGCTAGACAAGCACCGCATCCTTCTCAGCGAATGATAGTTGGATAGAAAGAGCATAGCGGGTTGCTAATGAACACAATTCAATCAACGCAACTCCCTTATTCTCCTACTGGTTGCTCCTGCAGTTCCAGCTCTGTGGCTACACAAAAAATATACTTTCTTCTAGTTTAGCATCTTTCCTTCCTCTTCGGTGATGACAAAGCCAAGCCACTACCACAACAGCCAATAAGCCAACGTCCGTCTTCTCAATTCTTTCCTTTGTGTCCTGTCATTTCACTCGAGGAAAAATTATCTCCAGAATTGTCACAGACAAGAAGAAGGAAACTGTTCTGTTCACAGTTTTTTTCCATGGCACGTGGCACCGCATACTGATGATGACGATCTGAGTGACAACCCGTCATCCACTTAAATTTTCTCACCCTCCGAGTTTGATACAGCTCTACCGAGTGTAATCCCGATATCATCAGCATTACCCAGCGTCTTCATCCACCAGAGAGAGACGATCATGTCATGTCAATGAAAATCGCTTATCGCACAGACACATAGAGGCCCCAAAGCCAAATAAATAAAACTGCGTGAAAAAACTCTCACCATAGCATATAATCTCTTTGGTGACCACTACCACCATCATCATCAGCACTTTTTTACTGCTGTTGCATGTAATCCGGCGAGAGGGAGATTATACACAAAGAAATTGTTAACGTACAACCTATAAGAGATGATATGATGACCAAGAAAAAATGCAACTGCGAAATTATATTTATCTTTGGGAACAAGCTTCCTCCATGTCCACCATATTGTGTAATATGTAATCTCAAAGCAAACATAAAAATCACGAACACGTGCATATTGTACATACACATCCCTATTGTATCGATATTACTCCATGTTGTGTTGGATATAGGACCCAAGAGGGAAATATCCCGACATGTATTTTTTTGCCTGCACCAAAGCGACAATTTTTTACTGCCTGTCTTGTACACATTTTTACATGCAGTTATCCTGACATTGGCCCTGTGTGTACTTACATCTCTTATGAACTTATATGCAATCAAGTTCTCTCTGGTGATGTGATAAGCTGGAGAAAGAGAAAGTGAAAGAAAATTTTCTTGTTTCCTTCTCGCTCAACTCGGCGATAAAGTCAGTACAAGAAATATCATATGGCTTTTTTATGACGTGATATGCCTCCAGTAAAAAATAGTCCCTGGGCAAAAAAAGAGAGAAAAATGTCATGTCTTGAAAATGGTCAACTTGTTAAACTGCTTCTGGTGAGGAGAGAGATGTAAGGTTCATGTCACAATTTTCTTCTGATGCCAGCATTTATTGCATTCTTGTGTACATATTTATTCCCTAATCGGGAGGATGTCAGAAAATTTCACCTTCGGGAAACATGACTACCTTGAAGGATATCAAGATGCAACAAAAGAAAATATATTTCCATGGTAACGGGAACTTTGGTTTCACGCACGTGGAGTAAAAGTCGTTTGTTTCCACATGTCGACATCACCCGCTGCGATTATTTAATTTCATTAATTACACATTTATCTTCTACTACTCACATGAAAAAATACTCCCCATTTTTCCTTCTAATTCATTATTCCTCCTTCTCCTAATTCATTTATGATTAAAATGGCATTTTTGTTCCTCGTTTAATCTCTCCTCTTGTATGAGTGGGTGTGCAGAGAACCTTCTCCTTATAATTTCTACAACTCCCCTGCCGTCTTCATTTTCATTTTCTCATCTCGGCTCTCCGCCTCCTCCCACAAAAACACATCAAGTCAAAATGTAATTTTCTTTTTTAGAAAAAAAGCTTATAGAACAAAACAGCCCAACAATATTTTTTATACTTTTTCCGTCATTCTATCCAGCTGCATTACAGTTTCCCACTGAAATACCACTGCAATAATGACAGTTGTTATTTAGATGGAACAAGAGCAGCAGTTTGTTCTCCATACAGTTATATTTTTCGTGCGAGCAAGACCACCACTGCTGTTGCTAAAAACAACATAAAAAATACATATGAAAAGATCGTATCGTCATTATCGTCCTTTCTATTTTTTGGAGAAATACTCTCAGTCTTCATCCAAAATTACATTTTCTGGAGGAAAAAACAAAACATGAAGAAGAGCATTCTCCTCCTCTACCTTTTTCTGAAAGCATATAATTCTACTTGCTACGACATGCTTTCTCCAAGTTGCTTTCTTCGTTTAGAGATAAGAAGTTGTCAAGATCCTTCAAGTTAAGACAAGTCAAGATGATGATGACGACGGGAGGAGGAGGACGAGACGAGAAGGAAGTTTTGGAATGCTGAATGAGGAATCATAAGAGGAAGGCTTGCATAGCGTATTATTTATCTGTATAAACAAAAAAATATGTTCTTTTCCACTACCATTTTCATACAATTCTTGAGACTCGTCTCCATCGAAACAAAAAAGAAAAGTTGAAGTTCTTTCGCGTATGAGTTGTAGTGCTCTACA
This sequence comes from Willowsia nigromaculata, assembly GCA_034700605.1. Lineage (NCBI taxonomy): Eukaryota > Metazoa > Arthropoda > Collembola > Entomobryomorpha > Entomobryidae > Willowsia > Willowsia nigromaculata. The sequence goes on along the minus strand of JAQIXX010001890.1, from coordinate 7,147 downwards.
TTCATTTACATGGCTTATGAAAAGAAAGTATGTCTGCTTTCTCTTTTTCTATGGAGAAAAAAGAGAGACAGATAAGAAGACAAAGTGGAAATTGTAATTAGTAAGAAACACATCATTTCTGATTATATTCCCTACTGTGTGTGGAAGGAGAGATTTTTCAGGGAGAAAGAGAAACGACTTTCTCTAGTATCCACTCAACTTTCTCTTTTATATTTTCCATCCCTCTCTTTTCCCCTTGATATCCCTCCCTCAAGATAAAATACTACAAGAGAATTACAAGTGGATTAAGTCAACAGTTTGGGAGGCTTCATAACCCAAAATTAAATGAGGCTTGTGTGTTTCAGGGGAAATGCAATGGTTGTAAACATCCTTAATTTTTTGCATACATCAAGTAAATAAACTAGACTTTGTTGTCAAGAGATGACTTGGTTTAGTTATGCTTTTTCTTCGAGGGAGAAAGTAGGCAGTTGCTTTAAATGATGGTGATGATGTGGGGAAATGAAACCACTCGGCATTCTGCATATATATTTTGACAAATACAATTTCTCCAAAAATAGAATAATCTCATGTGTATAAAAATATGGTTTACTTTATCTAAAAAGCTAAGAAATTTTTGTAATTAAGCTGTAGTGAAAACTTAATTTTCTTAAATTACTATTTCTACGTTTGATGAAATAAAGCAGACGAGATGTGCTGAGTAATGTGGTCTACTAAATAAGCAACATGGGAAAATGCTTGAAGCAAATGAATAAAAATTAAAACATTAATTTGCTAAAAAAAAATGAGATCCCAAAAAATTTCCTGATTAAAAAACCTAACTTTTTAATATCAATGTGGAGTCAGAGTTATATAAATTATTGATTGATATTCGCACGCAAAAGCTCTTATCCTTGTGATAAATTTCGCGTAAGCAAAAGTAATCTCACTAACTTGCTAATTATAATCCAGGTAAATGTGACAGGATATTGCATGATTTCATTTTTAATAATGTGTACTGTCTACTGCCTCATTCATAATATTTTTATTTGCGTTACTAGAACGAAGTTGCTTTGTGGTCATTGCGTAATCATATCTATTGTCAATTTGTGCATGCATAGATATATTTTTCTTTCTATTATTTTGTATCTACTATAATTAGCGCTATGTAAAATGAGGTCGTCGCTTTCTCTCTGCTTTCACATCCCCGTCTTCATATACAAACTCCCTAAGAGGGAAAGTGCTGGTGTTAAACCATGTCATGACGATAACTCATTACGTTTGAGTATACATACACAACACTCCACTCAGAAGACACTCTAATTCTTGTGCTCATTTCCATGATATTGTGCAATTTCCATGAATTTTCCCTTTTTCTGTGTTCCTCTTCCTCTCTCCATTTTCCCACTCGCATATTTTCTCTTCATACGACTGTATATTCTCTCATACCACACCACCATCGCCATCATCATCATCATAATCACACAAGAAATTACAATTAGCCTAGAATGAGCCTAATGAAGATGATAGGAGAAAGTGGGAGAAAGCTAAGACTACAGACGAAGGAGGATCCAAGGAAATTCCACTGTTCTCATTTCCCTTCACAACTTCCTCCTCATTTCAGAGAGAGAGAGAGAGAGAGAGAAAGCTGCTTTGTATGCAAGCTGAACTTGTTTTCTTGGCTCAACAACGACAATGTTGTACATTTTTAGAGAAGGGGAGAAGAGACCGGCCATATATTTAATGTAATAATAGGCTGGCTATGAGAAAGTGAAAGTAGAAAGCGAGGACGAGAGAAGACGAAGTAGAGGCTAGGGGTAGATTACATTAATATAATTATACACAGTTAAAGGATAGATACAAGAGGCACGTCATCATCATTATCATCGTCATCAGCACTACTGCATATTATAATAGCCATGGACAAAGCCAAGCCAGAAAACCGTCTCCGGACAAAAAACTCTTAACTATGGAGGTAGTTAAGTCGTGTCGGTTATCACCATCAGTGATCTCTCCGCTGCCAAGTCAGATTCTCACACTGGCACTTATTATTACTCCACTATAATGGACGGACGTGCTAAACAAACTGCGACTCGGCTACTACACTTTTTTGGATGTACTAATAATATATAAAGTGTCCCTTTTCTCACATGCCACTGCTAAAAAAACTCATAGATGCTTTCTTCATTATTATATATATTTTTGTCACGAGGAAGGCGAAACATGGAAGAGTGAAAGTGAAACGGAAGGAGGAGAAAGGGAAAAAGAGAAAGTAAGTGGAGCACACACACAGCTATACATACAGCTTTTCCTCTCTATTCTTTTTTGAAGCCATTTTACTTTTCGTAACTTTTTTTCCTTTCTTTCTTCGCCTTTGTTGTTCCGTGTGAGAAGAGGAAATAATATCGAAAGCATTGCTATGCCTGCCACCGTTGCCACCCTCGAACAAAGTGAATAAGCTGGCGAAAGCCGAAGCCAAGTCAAGCCAACGATACAGAACAGGCCATACCACGGCCGCCACCACCACCCAGAAGAAAAATAGCTTTTGTGAAAAGAGGATTACTTATTTCTGTCCCGTATGGATGATGCCAACATTTACAACAAGACATTATACTCCACTCCAATTGTCCACCTCCGACTTCACTGCACATACACAATGCTATTAAAAATCTACTCGGGAAATGGACTGCTACTACTCCTCTTCCCATCTACAACAATAAGCAAGTTGTGCTTTCTTGCCTTTTGTACTTTTTATATATTTTTTCTCACTTGTGTTTTCCCTACCAAAAAAGTGCAGCAGTTCCAAAGTAGTACCAAGCACCACTTTCTCTCCTTTCTAAACATTTTCATCCCGGCTAGTTCAATAGGTAGAGTATATTTGAACATGTTTCACGGAAACCAACTAAAACCACCTCCACATAGCAGCACAATTTCTCCGCATTTTTATTGACCCTTGGGCTCAACACTCCCAGAAAAAAAATATATCTTCTGTATCGGCCGGACTTCATATAGTTCGATGGTCTTATTCCAAGTCAAGTGGATAATGCAAAAGAAGAAAACACATCTACCAAGACCGATGTTTCTCTTTTTCTTTAGAATTTACTTCCCTGTGTACATATTTCTGAGAAAAAACTGCATTTTTTAGACCTCTTCTAAGATCAGGGTTTACTCCGCTTATTTTATGTGAGAGCATGTTCCTCTTAAGCCTATGAGCATGTTTGATGGTCACACGCGTCTTTACCCCATATACACAAGCAATGCATGTGTTTCGTCGATACAATCTCCGTTTTCAGAGAAGAAGAGGAAAAGATTAAAAATTGTACCAGGAAAATGGGTGGTGTTGTTCGTGGCCAGTTAATGTTCTACATATACTTTATATATACCCTGAATATAATACGGTTGGTCAAGCAAATGCCATAAAAACGGTTGAAAGTATCCAAGTCACCACACACACCTACCACACCACACAGACAATGAATGTATGGGATGATTATCTGAGAAAAACCAAGAAACCAGACCACTGTCAAAAGTAACACTTCTCCAACTCCTTTTGACGATGGTCATCTAGTAGTATTCTTCTCAGTTTTTTAATGGTTTCACTGGTTTACTAGAGTAAATGTTGCATGCAACAGCTATAAAAATGGGAAGAGAAAGTGACCAGAGAAAAACGAATGGCTTTTTCCGTGACATCATCATTACCATCACAAAAAAATAGCAAGAGTACTGAATTTTCCTTGTGTAAACTGAAGGAAATCGTTAAGGCACAAGGAGAGAGAGAGAAAGTGGACAATAAAACGGTATGTGGTTTTTTCACACTTGTAAATTGCAACTATCCGTTTCGCGAGTGGACCATGTAAATAATACTGACATCAAAAGGAATATCTTGATTCGGTATACAATTTGCAAAAAATATACAGGTCAAATTTACTCGCTCCTTTATTAACTCAGACACAAAAGAAATGTGTCCATCGCATTATTAGAAAAAAGAGTTTACTGGACTTTCGCCAATTACCCCACTAAATTCTCTATGAATGGATGGATGAATTAGCTGACAGTGAGAAATGAATGAGACTGGAGATTTGAGAGCTCTCGTTTATTCTCTGAGTAAATGATGACCAACGAGGTCATTTCCATAAAATATGCTTGCCATTTTCTCACAGTTATAACCTCTGCAAAACATAGAGGAAAACGCACCACATGCGGGGGTAGGTCATTGTTAAAGGAAAAAGTTGAGATGGAGATGAGAAAAAGAAAGGCCATTATATTGTCTTCTTGTTCTTCCTCCAAAAAAACTTTCTCTTTTGAAGATAATGATGATGTTTTATGTTTCTAGTGCCATCATCTATATGAATAGAAGTTTAGTAAGCGATACTTTATTTCCCGCTTAAAATCCCCTTTAAAAATGAAGTAGAAAGAGGGATGAGCTATATATATTTTTTACTCTCTCTTCCTTTTTATAATAGAAATATTAACCCATTATAAATGTAAACGAGTGTAATTTCTTATTTGAGAAATTTATTATGTTTGAGTTTTTTTCAAGATTTAGGATAGAGATATAGTATTTGGTCCAGTTTAGGCTCAGCTGTTTTTGGTCTCCAGCAGACGATATCAGATGATCAGTCTTTCTCCGGGAAAGAAATGGCAATCCGTTTTCCTAAATTTTCCGTCTGGCTTTCTCTCTCTCGTTTGGATTTTTATGTGTGTTATGTTTGCTGGCAAAGCAAGAATTATTATTGTCTGCCGTTGTTCCAGTTCTTCTCCCTCTCTCTTGTTCTTCTTTAAGCCCCTTCCAAGAAACTGGCAAGCGCAAATAAATTATGGAGTTTTTGCGGTGGTTGGTGGTATGTTGTTTGCACAGTACTTTTGCTTCTATGTAGTGCTAAGTATACAAGTAGTACAAGGTGGATTTTAACTTTTAAAAGTTGATATATTCAGAAGAAGTAAAGTTGAAAGTGAAAGTAGTGTAGTGTGTACATTTACTTTCTTTTTTCCCTCCCTCTGGTTTTTCAACACTACTGCTTTCTCTTCCCTGAAAAGAAAGAAAACCAATGATATATGAGCGAAAATGAAATCTTTCTCTATTGTCCATGCTCATATTATATGTATGGTAGGTACATTGGTGGTAGTAGGAGAGAAAAGTTTTAAAATAACTTGTCCTGCCAAAAAATGCACATGGGTCTTTTTTCTAAAGTTGGATGGATGGTTGTGCAGAAAAACGTGCATAACTTTACACATGAAAAACCCACACTGGGGGCAATAATAATAATAATAATTTTTACCAAAAACAGGTAGCTCATATGTTTTTATTCAGCTTGAAGAATATTGAAAGTTGAAAATAACCTGTAAATAAAATCATGTAACTTGAGAGGTTTTCCCTCGCTAGGAATTTCTTTCTCCACTTAATTAACGCATTTTTTTCCTTTAAAAAGCTTAAATGGCTTTTTCTATTAGTTTTCTGTATAAGATTTAATATGTAATAAATACCTAAAGCTACTTTCTCTGCTTTCACTCTAGGTTAAGAAAAGAATCTTAAAATAGGCTGCTTTTACTCTCTCTCTCCTTTCATTTTCCTCTCATGATCAAAGTGATTGCACGAGGGAAAATTCTATGTACACATTTTATAATTCCTTCTTTATTTTTTCCTCTACGATATGATACGCATATGAGGAAGGTAGAGAGAGATTGAGTGAAAGGAATGGATTTGAGTATAGAGAAAGAGATCAGAAAATAGAGATTTCATTTTTATTCTCCATCAATGTAGAGCATTTCCTTAGATAATTTTTTCTTATGCCTTTTGACTTTAGGAGAAAATATTCTCCAAGTTTTGTGAACCATGTCATAAGTCTCTCTACCGACTTGTTAAATAGATTTTGAGAGAGAGGAAGACGGAGAAGCAAACAACTCAAATGTTTGAATAATAATAAATCTCTGAGAAAACCTGTTAATTAGATTCCATCTGCGTCATCATCATCATAAGCAGTGCATACCCAAAATTGGCTTTTCTTTTGAGAGCTTATACTTTGTACAAATCTCCATTTTTTACGTTTTCCCCTTTGAAAATACCTTTCAGCTTAGAATCAAATTCATTATTGGATTTTTATACCCTCTTTCATTTAAATTCTAAATGATATATGGATCAACAAGCAGGAAAACTAGAAGTTGGCATGTATTGATTGTTCAAAAATTTTGCTGAGTTTTCTTCTCCGCACGTGGGAATCCACTCTGGAATAGAAGGGAAGGACAATAACATGACATTAATCAAGACATTGATCCTTATTATATTATCGTTTTCCTACCTACCTACATAAAAACGTGAGGAAATAGAACCTTGGGAAAATTGGGTAGAGTGACAAGATTTGAAACAAGACACGACACATGTCCATTTCATCATGATCACGGTGACAGTGATGATCTTCATTGAATTATCTTTCTCTTCTGGTCTTATCCATCGATATTGCTAAAAAGCTATGTTGCGTGCGTGCGCTGTTATTACTCTGCCCTACAATAAAATGTCAAAAGTAAACCATGTGAAAAATATAACCTGTGGAGTTTTCATGGAAAGAATTTACTGAGAGAATATTGAACTTTTTGGAATTGTTACGCCCACGGAATAAACGCGTTTGCACGTCATAATTCACAGAACAGAAAATTGGAGAAATGATGTTTGCGTGAAAATGTTTTCAATCTTGGAAAGCAAGTCGTGAAAGTAGAAGAAAGCTGGTACATTTCCAGGTGAAGTTTTAAACTTTTTATTTTCATTGACTGTTGGTCTCCCACTGTGGGCTTTACTTCAATGATAAAAAACGTGAGCAAACTTAAATTCACCAAGTTGCTAAAAATCTATAAAAAAGAAGGGTTGAGAATTTCACAGATTTTTTTTGTGTGGGAAAAAGTTTTATGAGGGAATGTAGGCATTTGTTCATGAAAAAGTAGAGTACGCACACATTATCCTGCCATCATCCCTTTTCATCGATAAGCTTCTTTACTACGCCGCGATATCCTACTGAAGTGAAAGTAGTGAAAGACTGGTTGAGTGAAAGAGGTAATGCGTCTAGTAGTCCGAGCACATCTTTTGATCACTTACTTGATTTTCATCTTTTATGAATCGACGTAGAAACTTCTTTGTTGTTGGAAAGGTGCATTATATGGGGATAGAGTTTATTGTGTCGAG